>BPTQ01000001.1:4992525-5235419 GCA_019973895.1 Chrysanthemum seticuspe | reverse complement strand
TATGTTACATTTACAACCTTTGACCTCCAACTCATTCTCCAAACAACTTTATAAAAATACTAGTTACGGTCATAAACGATTTGTTACAATAATAGATAGATTATATTAAGTTTTTAACTCTATGCTAATTGTGATAGCCTTTTTTTTTCTTCAAATACAAAGTTTTATAATTGTTTGGTTTTTCTCGAAACGATGTATTTGACTCGACCAAGTTTGATTTGAGACTGTTCAGACATCTGCCCATTTGGCCTCACTTTTTTATTTGCCCGTTTTGATCCGTGCCACCCATTACCCAAACGGCTTATTTTGCCACCTCTAGTCATATGCTGGGATTTGGTTATGAGGCTCGGTTGGGGATTAATATTGGCTAAAGAAATAGGACTGGAAAAACTTGTAACGTGTCACCTTCGCACTTAATATCTTCCTGTGAAGTAAAAAATGTCTTGTGTCAAACTAGGAACCCTATTTATACAGTACTCCAACTCTAATTACAAAAGGAAATTTATAAATTAATTCCAGATGGATCATTTTTGAGTTTTTTCTATACCCATTCTACATCTTTTAAAGGTAGAAGTTTCAATTTTTAATTTTTTTCCTGCTAAAATATTATCAAACTATATGTCAATTCTTAATTAAGGTAATATACTATTAAAGTGATTAAAAAAAGATATCCAACTTTCATTGTTGTGCAATAAAAGTAACTTTCACATTTTATACGTTCACATGTTGGCACAACGTGCCAACATCTTATCAGATAACTTCGATAAAGCCACCTTTTATTAATTGCTAAGAGATAATATGTTAAAAAATGTACCAAAGCAAGAAAACTTAACACAAGTTTCGGATCCGTTATGGCTTTTATAAGGCCGACCTCATTTCATGGGCTTTTATATAAAGGCATTGTTTCGGAGATAGGACTGCAAAACTTGTAATGTGTTAATTTCGCACTTAATATCTCCTTCAAAAATTAAATTGTTTTGTGTCAAACTAGGAACCCTATTTATATAGTACTTCAAATCTAATTAAAAAAAAAAATTATACATTAATTTTAGATGGATCATTTTTGAGTTTTTTTTATTACTCATTCTACATCTTTTAAGTCTCAAAACAAGCTTTTTTATTTTTTATTTATTAATTTTTTTTTCAAAAGAAAAATCAACCATATATGGTTATACTTTTGTACTTACAAAATATGCAATTTTTTTTTTTCTTTTGAAAAAATATTATCCAATTATATGTCAATTTTTAATTAAGGTACTATACTATTAAAATGATTAAAAAAAAAAAATCCATCTTTCATTTTTGTGCAATAAAAATAACTTTCATATTTTAAACATTCACACGTTGGCATAACGTGCCAAAATATTATCAGATAACTTAATAAAGCCTACCTTATTACACAAAAAGTAAAAGTTGAATATATTTTTAATCATTTTAATAGTAAGGTACTTTAATTAAGAATTTACATATAGTTCAATCTTTTTACAAAAAAAGAAAGTAAAAAAGAAACATAACACTTGTAAATAGAGCTGAGCGTCGGTCCAAAACCGACCCGAACCGACAAAACCGAAAATCTTAGAAAACGTAAACTGAAACCGAACCGAATATGGTCGGTTTGTTCGGTTTTGCGTCGGGTCTGTCGGTTCAGTTTAAGTGTGTTTTTGTCGGTTTTAGGTCGAACCGAAACAAACAAACCGACCCAAAACCAAAAATCATAAAAAGCCAAAACCGAAACCGAACCGAAAAACTACGAGTCAGTTTGGTTTTTGTCCATCCGATTCGATTTTGAACCTTCGATGCTCGGCCCTGCCGTAAACAATAAACATGATCTAAAACACTTTCCATTTTTACCCATATTTATCATCACCTCCAAAAAGTCAAACAAAAACACACACACACTTGAAGGTGAAAACACACACACACACATGGCCAGAGGCCAAGATTGGATCAACACAACCTTACCAGACGAGCTCCTTCTCGAAATCTTCCGCAACTTGGACTCCAAATCCACCCGGGACGCCACGTCACTGGTGTGCCGTCGTTGGCTGAGCTTGGAACGGTTCAGCCGCGACACGATTCGCATCGGGGCTTCCGGGAGCCCCGACGCGCTTGTCGATCTCCTCGCGAGACGGTTTCCGAATGTGAAGAATGTTTATATTGATGAGAGATTGTCTGTTTCGCTTCCTGTTGATTTTGTGAGTTTTTTGGGTCTGATTTTGGGGCTAATTGTGAAAATTGATTTGTGGGTTTTGTTAAAGATTGTGTTTTGAGTAATGGGTTGTGTTCTTTTTTATTGGTTTTGGCTTAATTGATGTGAAATGAGGTGAATTGTTGAATTAGGGTTTATTTGATGTGATTATGTTGAATTAGGGTTTGATTGATGTTAAATTTTGGTAATTTAGGTGAAATGAGGTTAATTGATTGGTGAATTGGTGAATTTTGGTATTTGCCCTAATTTTTGTGAGCTTATCTAGATCCAATTTTGAAGCTTTTGCCCTAATTATTGATCTGTGTAAAGTCTTATGCTAGAATTGAAAGTTAAACTGATATCTGTGATTGAAAGCCAACTTATTTCTTGAGGAAAGTAATCTGTAAGTGGTAATACGTAATATCGAGGTAGTGTTTAGCTGTAGGAAAGTTCTATTGTTTTTCCGTTTCTAGATTCTTTGAGAAGGGAATGGTTTTTCTTCTCTACAGAAGAGTTGAGAATTTTGAAATCCCGTTTAGATGGAGTTATATTTTTCCGTTTTTTAAAGATGAAAAGATGTTTAGATGAAGCGAGAATGGAGGGTGGAGTAGGGATGGCAACGGGTCCAAATCCGAACCCGCCCCAATACTCGATGGGTACCCGATTATTATTATCCATCGGGTTATCGGTTTTCCCCTCGGGTTATCGGTTATACCCAATTAAAATCATCGTTGTACAACTCAACCTAAGAAAACCTAAACACCCTAATATATTCAAAGTTTTTAGAAGTTAAAGAAAACGACTGCAATATTCGTAATGTTTGAAGATTAAAGAGTTAATGTGTCGTGTGTGTGAGAATTAAAGTGTCAAGCGTAAGTGTTAATTTAATAGTTTGTAATTACCAAGATATATGCTATTAAGGAATATAGTAGAAAAAAATTGTACAAAGTTAAGAGCTCAAAACTTATTAGGACCTTATATAAATTAGCAAAAAAAACGGGTACAAATTCGGGTATACGGGTACGGATACGAGTACGGGTAAACGGGCGGGTATTACTAGAACCCGTACCCAAACCCGTACCCGAAAAGAAAATAATATATCTACCCGAACCCGTATCCAAACCCGCGAACCCGCCCCCGAACCCGACCCAACCGGTTCCGGTTTCGGTTTTCCCCATCGATTTCGGGTGCTTTTGCCATCCCTAGGGTGGAGATGTTACCAATGGTGATTAGGTTTAGAATGAGATACTAGGAATGGTAGATTGGGAAATGTCCTTTTTTTTGTTAGAGAGAAAAAAGTGGAGAATGGTAGATTGGGGTTTTCATTTTTCTAATTAATGAGGTGAATTGTTAAATTAGGGGGTGTTTCTTTAGGCTTATATAGCGGGCTTATGGCGTATTTGGTATTCGGCTTAAGTTTCATGAGCTCACTTTTTGTGGCTTATTTTAAAAGTTTTCAGGGCGTAGAAGCTTATCATGACATGATAAGATTATATAAGCCGGAAAGTTTCGAAATAAGCCACAAAAAGTGAGCTCATGAAACATAATCCGAATACCACATAAGCCATAAGCCCGCTATATAAGCTTAAATAAACAGCCACTGCTAACTGCGCTACTGTCTAGTTATATTGATTTTGTGAGTTTTTTGGGATATGGGTTTTGTTAAAGATTGTGTTTTGATTAATGGGTTTTGTTCTTTTTTGTTGATTTTGGCCTAATTGATGTGAAATGAGGTGAATTGTTAGATTAGGGGGTGTTTGTTTAGGCTTATATAGCGGGCCTATGGTGTATTTGGTTTTCGCCTTATGTTTCGTAAGCTCACTTTTGAATCTTTTTGGCTTGTATAAGCTTGATAAGCTTATATAAGCCAAAAAGTTTCAAAATAAGCTACAAAAGTGAGCATAAGCCGAAAACCAAATAAGTCATAAGCCCGCTATATAAGCTTAAACAAACACCCCTTTAGTGTTTGATTGATTGTGAATTGTTGAATTTATATAGTGGGCTTATGGCGTATTTGGTTTTCGCCTTATGTTTCATAAGCTCACTTTTGAAACTTTTCGGCTTGTATAAGCTTATAATGACATGATAAGCTTATATAAGCCAAAAAGTTTCAAAATAAGTCATAAGCCCAATATATAAGCTTAAACAAACACCCCCTTAGTGTTTTGAGTAATGGGTTTTGTTTATTTTTGTTGAATTGTTGGAGATCTTATTAATTTTGGCCTAATTGATGTGAAATGAGGTGAATTGTTAAATTATTGTGTTTGAATTAGGGTTTGATTGATGTTAAAGTTTTGGTAGTTTTAGTGAAATGAGGTTAGTTGAAATGTAAAATTGCCCTAATGTTTGTGAGATTAGTTTGATCCAATTTTGAAGCTTTTGCCCTAATTATTGATCTGTGATTGAATTAGGGTTCCAATGTTTGAATATTGATGTTTTCTTTAAAATTGAGCGCAACATGCATCAAACGCAATGGCCGCAACAGTAACTTAGGCCTTAACTACTTTTGATGAAACATTTAAAGATAGATAACTACGTTTAATGCATTTTACTTTGTTTAAAGTAAACTCTTAATATCTATCGTAGTTACTTGTATTATTGGTAATTGACTTTTGACTTGGTCACTACTCGCTACGAATATATAAGTGACTTTATTTGATGTTTAAATATTTAGTAGTATCAATATTTAAGTGACTTATTTTGATAATTGAGCTTTGTTTGTTAAACAAATTAAATAGAGACATTTTATATGTTTTTAGTACCTAGAGCTGCGCACCCGTGATGCGCTCGCAATCGCATCACACATCGCGCATCAATCTCTAGGACCTTGAGCGCAACTGATCGCAACACGCAATTTAAAACCAAGGATGAGTTAGCTCTATGATAAGTTCAGAAGGAGAAATGGAGGGAAGAAAGTAAGACACAAGGAATGGCTAATTTATTCGATGTCCTTTTTGTGTACAAGTGAGACTATTGTATAGTCTGCTGATAGGAAACCAACTATGCTAGGAATTAGGAAACCCACGTTGCACCATCTTTCTCAACTTTTTAAAACTGCTTTACGTACATACCCCTCTACCAGGTCCATGCGTAGTGCATTTTATTTGACTTGATTGAGATTGTAATGTAATGCTTAAGTGAGATTTAGCTGTGATTTGGTTTACAAACTGAGAAAAATGGATCTTGCATTTGGAAGTAAGTTGCGTTACTACTTGTGAGTTCTTAGATGAGATAAGAGGTTATTTACCTTGGTAGGTATCGACATGGTGAGGAATGGACATTCACGTGTGATTTTGTTTTAGTTAGTGTATGAGAGGTTAGCTGATGGTGTATAAAGTCATGATACTAGAATTGAAAGCTAAGCTGATATCTGTGATTGAAAGCCAACTCTTTCTTTTTAGGATGGAGGAAGTAATCTGTTAATGGTAACCCGTAATATCAATTTTTTTGAGTTTAAGCTCCATTTACATGTATTCCACCCCGTCATGGGATAAGGGGAGGTTATTATAATGCGATTGTAATATTTAATAAGTTTCCAAAGTTAAATCGAGTCTGACTAATGATAGTAACTTATCATCATTTGTTGCAGGGAAGAAGACGTAATGCTAGTCACTCTGCTCTTTCGTGGCTCAGGCTTCACTTCGTGTCCGAGAGAAGCGAGCCCGGAGCCAGTGAATCAGATTCGTATTGCATATCAGATGCTGGGTTGACTGCTGTTGCTGATGGATTTGGCAAACTTGAGAAACTGAGCCTAATATGGTGCTCCAATGCAACAAGTGCAGGCCTCCGATCTGTAGCTGAGAAGTGTAGATTCTTGAAATCTTTGGACTTACAGGTAAGTATATCGTTTCAGTTTCTTCAGTGTGAAGTATGCATCACTTCGGTTATAAGCACTTTACTGTTACTGGGTAGATGGACCTCACTTAGTTTTATGTGATAAGCCTCTTATGGAGCATTGTAAACCTCTGATTGGAAAATGGCATGCAGTCTGCAGTTCTGCACATTGCAATCCCTAAGAACCAGTGATGTATTTCTATAAGCTGTCTAGTAGTTTTAAACATTGAAATAACAAGAATTTGGCGAGAAAACTAGAAAAGTGTGGTTGGTTATTGTCTAAATTTTGGTGGCATTAATATTTGTATGAAAATTTGCTTGCAGTCCATGTAATGCACTTCTTAAGAGCATCGAAAGGTTTATAAATTTGCTATGCCACGCCACACCACACCACATTAACTACTCAGGAACCTTTTTAGTTTGTAAGGTTAATGTTATTGCCCCTTAATCTTTCAAAGCTTTGTAAATAAGTCCACATAGTTCAAATGCTTTCAGTTTTCAAGGTCAAGAAAAGGATAGTGAAAAACCACTATGAAGAGGTTCAAGAGGTTCAAAAACTAGAAAAGTGTGGTTGGTTATTGTCTAAATTTTGGTGGCATTAATATTTGTATGAAAATTTGCTTGCAGTCCACGTAATGCACTTCTTAAGAGCATCGAAAGGTTTATAAATTTGCTATGCCACGCCACACCACATTAACAACTCAGAAACCTTTTTAGTTTGTAAGGTTAATGTTATTGCCCCTTAATCTTTCAAAGCTTTGTAAATAAGTCCACATAGTTCAAATGCTTTCAGTCTTCAAGGTCAAGAAAAGGATAGTGAAAAACCACTATGAAGAGGTTCAAGATTTTGAACCTTTTCTTGCCACATAAAGCGGGTAGCAATATGCATAACAAAAATAGAACTCTTCATTTTTTTAGAACCTGTCTTGAATCTAGCATAGTGGATGCTTATGAACCAGTAATGTATATCTATTAGTCGTCTACTAATTTTAAACACTTCTGTGAGAATGCCTGGCATTTTATTGACTTATTGCATTATAAGATGCTCATGAACCAGCAACATATATTTATCAGCCGTCTACTAATTATAAAGACTGAATCGTGTGAGAATACTTGTCATTTATTGACTACTGCATTATAAGAAGCTGATGTTATATTATGTATGCTGTTCTTATGTTTTTTGTTATCGGATTTACTGGTCACGTAAGTACAAAACAGGTGAAGTTTAGAACTAATGTAACTTTAGTTTTCTATTCTTTTCCAAAGGGTTGCTATGTCGGAGATCAAGGGCTAGTGGCTATTGGCAAGTGTTGCAGGCAACTTGAAATACTAAATCTACGATTTTGTGAAGGTTTGACTGACACTGGTTTGGTTGAGTTAGCCCTTGGATGTGGGAAGACTCTGAAATGGTTAGGTGTTGCTGCCTGTGCTAAAATAACTGACGTGTCATTAGAAGCTGTAGGGTCTCATTGCAGCTCTCTTGAGACCTTGTCACTAGACTCCGAGTTTGTCCACAACAAAGGGGTGCTTGCAGTTGCAAAAGGGTGTTCTAATCTGAAAAATCTGAGTCTGCAGTGCATCAATGTCACGGACGAGGCTTTGACTGCTGTTGGTGTCTTCTGTTTGGCGTTAGAGTCGCTAGCACTTTATAGTTTCCAGAGATTTACCGATATGTTAGTTTCTCCATCTTTCTATCCTGTTCTTTTAATCTATTAAATGCAGCGTATTTATTCTTGGAGATTATTAAAGATCAATTTATTTGCCATTAGAGTAATCATTTGAAGTACGTTGAATATGCATGATAACACATGTTTCATATTAAAACTTGAACAAGAACACAATTAAATTTCATTCTCTTTAAAACGTGATGTTAGGATACATAAAATGGCTATTGCCATTCGGCATGACCATTGGTTCTTGTCTAAGGGTTATTCCTTTAAACTGAAATTTATCATTTCATGAACATGTTCACCGTCTATTTCATGGTATTCTAAATGCAACATAATAATTGCCGAATTTTGAAATAGCTTTGCATCAGTTTCATAAACTTAGTGTTCTAACTATGTGTGCTTTTTGGCATACCAGGAGTCTTTGCGCCATTGGTAAGGGATGTAAAAAGCTAAAGAGTCTAATGCTTAGCGATTGCTATTTTCTGAGTGACAAGGGATTAGAAGCAGTTGCAGCTGGTTGCTCTGAACTTGCACATCTTGAAGTTAATGGCTGCCACAATATTGGCACATATGGGCTTGAAAGTATCGGAAGATCTTGCATGTAAGTTCTCTTTTCAGTCAGTTTCTAAAACTGTTTTTCCCATGTTTCATGTCTGTTGCTTTACTCATCTCATGCCTGTTTCCATCTATTTACTTGTCTTGCGATTATACTTTGTAAATGCCAGTCCTATGTATTCAGTGGCTATCACAATATGATGCTAATGGCTACTTCTTGTAGCACTGGATCCGTTGATAAATTTGAATGCATAACCATTTGGTTAAAAAGTTGATATAAGCACATCTGCAGGCGCCTTACGGAGTTGGCTTTACTATACTGTCAAAAAGTAGGTGACCAGGCTCTATCTGAGGTTGGTAAAGGTTGTAAGTACTTGGAAGCTCTTCACTTAGTGGATTGCTCTATTATTGGGGATGAAGCAATATACAGTATAGCTACGGGTTGTAGAAATTTAAAAAGGCTTCATATACGCAGATGTTACGAGGTACTTGTATTTTGATATTTTCAAGAATCTTCACTTGGAAGTGTTTTCAACGTTTTCTTCAAAGAAATTGTTTTTTGCCAATCTAAATGTTTCGTGCATATCCTTGTACCATATTAAGTAATGTTTATCTCACTATATTTGTAGGTTGGGACCAGGGGAATTGTAGCTGTTGGTAACAACTGTAAATACCTTACAGATCTTAGCATTCGGTTTTGCGACAGGTAAATCTTTCCCGTCTCACTAACTTTAGAAACACGTTTATAAGAACCGAGACTCATTCCCTCACTTACATACCCATAAAACAATCAATCCCCTTCTCATAAGTTACTATATAATGCCAGGGTAGGAGATGAAGCACTGGTTGCTATCGGTCAGGGTTGTCCCTATTTACGTCACTTAAATGTAAGTGGTTGCCACCAAATTGGAGATAACGGAATAATAGCTATTGCAAAAGGGTGCCCGCAACTAAGTTATTTGGACGTGAGCGTTCTTCAGGTGACAACTCTCCCCCCTCTCTCTCACACATAAATACGTTTGTGATATTACCTTAAACTGACGACCAATCATGCTTGAACAGAATTTGCGCGACATGGCATTAGCAGAGGTAGGTGAAGGATGCCCTCTGCTAAAAGATATAGTACTATCACATTGTCGTCAAATAACGGATGTTGGTCTAGCCCATCTTGTTAAAAGCTGCACAGTGCTTGAATCCTGCCACATGGTATATTGCCCGGGTATCACCTCAGCTGGGGTCGCCACAGTAGTTTCCAGCTGCACCAATATGAAGAAGGTTCTGATAGAAAAAGCTAAGGTCAGTGAAAGGACCCAAAGGCGAGCAGGATCCGTCATCTCCTACCTATGTGTTGACCTTTAGGTTGACCAGGTACGTGAGTTTGACTAGTTTGACTTATACCTTCTTTTGTGTCCTTGTTTGTTTTCCGATTTTGTGTGTTTACCTTTTGTTAGAAACCGAAAGAGAGACTTGTATTTTGGTGTTCTGTGTTGTAACAACTAATAAGGCGACGGGTGTCTTTATTTTTATTTTTTTTTCGTTTGTGTTGTCACAAAACACTCGTTGTATGGAACCTTGTTAGGTTATAGTTTGTAAACATGCAAAAATTGACAAATTGTGTGTAAATCACGACATAGTTTGTAATTTACTCTTGAATTATTAAATCGTGCTATTATCTACTCTGTAGCGAAAAAACTGTATGAAAATTGTTACAAGTACAATATAGAACGCACATTGCATCTTGCAACTATAACCCAAACCTAGACCAGTTAACCAGTTCTTGATAACACGCCGAGGCTAACTAACTCAATTTTCGTATAAGTGCCGTAATCAACAACCATTTCACGACGACAACAAACATAAACGGTCCATGCGTTATCCGTTCGCGTGTTCTTAACCAGCTTTTTCATTTTTTAGGGTGCCAATCAAGCTTTTCATGCTCTAAAAGTGGCATGTCTTTGTAACACATACTTATTCCATCTAAAATTAAATATCTATTTTTAAATTGCACGTAGTTTTAGTTACGTTCTAAAACAAATCCCAAACACTCCACGTTATTTGCTGCTCAATCCGTCCCAAAGTTGTCCTTTGATAAAAAACACACGACCTAAGAAAACTATTTTCTTTCATTTTTTAATTTTCGCAAAATGGCAAAATGACATTTTTATCATAAACTAAATAACTATTACTTTATTTAAAACTAGTAAACATAATTTCAAGTAAAGGTAATGTGTTAATCTAGATCAAATTTCCTATATATTTTTAGTAATGGACAATTAAGTTGGGACATTTCAAAAAAGAAATGCGACACAATAATTTTGGGACTTAGACTATATTCAGGAAAGTTAGTAGTAGCTAGGGGTAATATTCGGATTGACCCGATCGGGTTTGGGTCAATTCGGGTCGGGTCAAGGCTCAAGAAGCTATACCCGAACCCGACTTTGTTTAAAACTCGGGTCACTCGGGTATGGTCAAATTCGGGTTCGGGTCAGCTTGAGTCTAGGTCGTTTAAAAGTTATATATTTTTGGTGTTTACATACAAATTAGAAAGAAAAAAATGAAACTCGGGTCACTCGGGTTGACCCAAACCTGAGTAAGAGCCATATTTTATACCTGAACCCAAACCTTGTTTAGAACTAAGGTCAACTCGGGTTGACCCGATTGACCATAATATAATTTTGGACCCGACTAATCCGACCCGAAAAGCCATATTCGGATTGACCCGATTGACTAGAATATAATTTATGACACCCTAGTAGTAGCAGTGAGCAATAGTAATAAACCAGCAGTGAATAGCAGTAGTAAGCGCAATACCTTTCCTTTTCTTATAAAAAACGTTTAATAACGTAATTGCATATGTAATCATAGGGGTGAGCATCGGGTCAAAATCGACTCGAACTGACCCGACCTGACGAAACCCAAACCCGAAACTTAGAAAAAACCCAAACCGAAACCGAAACCGAAATTACTCGATTTTTCTCGGTTCGGTTTAGGTTCGATTTTCGTCGGTTTTTTTCTCGAACCGGACCGAACCTAAACCGGTTAGAACCGAATTTTGTCGGTTCGATTTCAGTCGACTCGGTTTTGTCAGGTTTCTCGGTTCGATTCGGGTTTAATTTAGTTTTGCTCACCCCTATGTTATCATTATTATGTAAAACAACTCTCTTAAATGCATGCATCGTAAATGCTACTTAGGTCATGTTTGCCAACAAGCATTTGGAAGCGTTTAGGAGCGACAAGTAGTAAGCATTATAGATGAAAAGCTTGTTTGACAACACCTCATCAAACGTTAAAATATTGTCTTACCGCTTTATTTTAATATGTACATGACCTTTTCGCAATTTTATAATTTATAATTACTGCTACAGCTACGTTACCAAACATATTTTTTAAACAAACAACTACTGATTATTACTGCTTACTGCTACGTGTCGTCAAACATAGCATTAATGAGTATAAAAGCTTTCCGATAAAAAAGAAAAAGATTAAAAAACTGCAAACTAAAAATCCGGATAACTGATTGATATCAGTTTGACTAAACGGCCCCACAGTCAAAAACACACACACACACTAAACACACCTTAATTTACACACACACGCATTAAAACCTAAAAAGGGTCAAATCAAATTCAAATAATCAATTGCTACAAATTAAGCAAATGTTAAATTGAAGCCAATTATAATGATGAATTGATTAAGTTACTTTTTGTTTGTTTTTGATGATGATGCAAAGGTATACCAAACCCTAGTTTTTTTTATATATTTATACCAAACCCTAGTTGTTAGATGAAATTAGGAATTTAAAGTGAATGTGATAAGATTAGGAATGTCGCGTAAATGTGCGCGTTGTTGTATCTTATTTGGTTGCTACATTGGCTTATTGTTGATGATGTTAGTACTATTTTAGTTGCTTATTGAAGGGGTGTTTGTTTCGGCTTATATAGCCGGCTTATGGTTTATTTGGTTTTGGGCTTATGTTTTATAACCTCACTTTTTGTGGCTTATTATGAAAATTTTCGGCTTATATAAGCTTATATAAGTCGAAAAGTGTCAAAAAGTTTCAAAATAAGCCACAAAAAAGTGAGCTTATGAAACATAAGCCCAAAACCAAATAAACCATAAGCCAGCTATCTAAGCCGAAACAAACACCCCCATAAGAATAGGAATGTTAGATGAAATTAGGAATTTAAAGTGAATGTGATAAGAATAGGAATGTTATGTTGCGTAAATGTGCGTGTTGTTGTATCTTATTTCGTTGCTACATTGGCTTATTGTTGATGATGTTAGTACTATTTTAGTTGCTTATTTAGTTAGTTAGGTCACTCTTTTTGTGTATTTGTTTAAGCTTATATGTGGCTTATGACCTTATTTGTTTTTCGGCTTAGGGTGTGTTTGTTTAACCTTATATAGCTGGCTTATGGCTTATTTGGTTTCTTTTATGTGGCTTATTTTGAAACTTTTGGGTTTATATGAGCGTATTATGTCATAATAAGGTTATATAAGATGAGGAGTTCTAAAATAAGCCACATAAAGTGAGCTAATGAAACATAAGCCGAAAACTACATAAGCCATAAGCCCGCTATATAAGCTTAAACAAACGCGCCTTATGTTTCATAAGCCCCAATTTTCCCGCTTATTTTGAGACTTGTGGGCGTTTATAAGTTTATTATGATACAATAAGCTTATATAAGCTCATAAGTATGAAAATAAGCTGGAAAACTGAAGCTTATGAAATATAAGCCGAAATCAAATAAGACCATATATAAGCTTAAACAAACACCCCCCATAATATAGTGCCACTAAGGTGTCCTAGTGGTTAGGCACAAGGTCTTAGACTCTTAGGTTCAAACCTCGCTAGCTACATATCTTGGAGGTGGCGGTCACGGGGTTATCCTGGCTAGGCCGCGTACATCTGAGTCAGAGACTCGCCCTCTACAGGTATGAACAGTGAGGTAACACTAAAGTCGTCAAAAGGTGTTGCCACATCAGCATATCGCCGAACCTATTTCTACCGGCTATGGTAACACTAGCTAGGGCTCCCTAAAACACAGCTAACGCTATCGGAAATTTTTTGGCCAATAACTTTTAGAACAACACCGAAGCGGGTATGGTAATGTCGGTTCAGTGGTTGGGGCATAACGCAGAAGATACGTTGTTGGACCCCTTGGTCTTGCTAGTGGAATTCTGTGTTTAGCTAGCAGTGACATAGTGGGTCGAGGATATTCTAGGAAATGATGATTTAGTTATGTTTAAGTTGTTGGATATAGATCGGAATTTTGATGGCATGAGCCGTGGTGTCTATGTTCTTTGTTAATCTATCTAGTTCTGGAACATGGCTGCATAGAATTAGAAATCTAGTTTCCGCACCTTAATTACTCCATTTTCCTTTTGTGTTTGTGCAGCAATGACAATAACAGAATATGACTTATTAGCAGCTCTCTTGTAAAACTATCCTTTATGGTTCTTTATCGTTCATCTTCTTCTTTGGTAGGCAAGTAGGTTTTCAGGGACAATCGTGATGCATAGTGTGTAATACTCTTCATGTTTATGACTTATGAGGGAAAGATAGGATGATTTATGTAGACATTTGTTATCAAAGTTCGTTTTGGTCATTACTTTGTTGCTAATTATGTAGTATACAAACTTATAATCGTATTATCTGAACCATGGGAAGTAAGTATGCCATAAGGGTCCCTCACTTGAGGAATTTTTCAATCGGAAGAGGGTTCTTGATAGACACTTAGACATATCGTGTGCAATGAGTCTTGGAGGCAGTTCACTCGCTACTCATTGTGTGACTAGACGGCTGGACGGGTGCCCTTAAAAGGTCATTGAACCTCGATGGTATAGGCCCCTAATGCTTTATTGGAGCATTTCTCCTAAATGTGACATGTTAGCCAAAAGCCCAAAATTGTTGAAAGTTGGAAAATCTATTAATGTCCCTTCTAAATGGTGGAGTTAATTTGTGCATTGCTCTACATAGATTATTTTATAAAATTTGTGGTATGCAATTCATTTGTATGTGCAACTGTGAGTATGCTGTTCGTGCATATTACAGATGGGGGGAGGTTAAATCATATGAATTTTACCGGCTTATATGATTTATTTACATAAATAAACATTATCGGTTATCACTATGTAGATTACTTTTGGCTACTGCAACCATGATTTTATGGAAATGTTTATACAAATTCTGGTTTCGTTTTGTGTAATGATATGAAAATTTTAGTTTGATACGTAGGCTGCTGTCTGCATTTTTTTTGTCAGGAACTGATATGAATAGGCAAGATCTGGGCAGCACCATGACGCTAAGAGCAAGACCTCTAGCAATGTTAAAACCAAACGGGCAGAGGGAGGATGATGAAGATTCCAGTATAAAGCTATTTGTAGGGTTAGAATTCGATTCAGCAGAAGCCGCCCAGTCGTTGTATACTTTGTATGGAATTCAAAATGGATTCACTGTTAGAATTGGTCAACTCTATAGATCCAGAACTGACGGGTCAGTTACTTCACGAAGATACGTTTGTTCGAAAGAGGGTTTTCAGACCAACATGAGAACCGGCTGTCCAGCTTTCATAAAAGTAAATAAGCTTGACTCTGGGAAGTGGGAACTAGTGACCATAAAAACGGAGCATAATCATGATCTCGACGTCTCAGGTGAAGTTCCTAGTCCGATCACACAAAGAAAAGCTACTCTCACTCCAAAATCGGCACCGGTTGTGTCATCAAGAACCGGAATCAGATCATTTGAAGATGATGATGATCCCTCAAGTGCCATTGATCTTAAGCGTTTGAAAAGAGAAGAACTTGAAACAGAACCCGTGGGTGAACCGTACAAGGATCTTTACTTTACATGTGCTACCGATGCATACAAATTTTACCTAACATATGCAGCCAACACGGGTTTCAAAGTGCGTATTGGTCAGTTGTTTCGTTCAAAAAACGATGGGTCAATAACATCTCGAAGATTTGTGTGCTCAAAAGAAGGTCATCAGCACCCGTCAAGGCTAGGTTGTGGAGCATTTATGAGGATTCAAAGACACGAATCTGGTAAATGGGTAGTTGATCGCTTTTGGAATGACCACAATCATGAACTTGATTCACCAGAAGATCCAAGTCAGAAAATCGCATCTGCTGCAAAGAGTCTTAAGGAGGAAATAAGTAGCGGGCTTGAAAGTTTGGATTTAGTTGAAACAAACGGTGGTCTTAGCTTAGTCATAAGAGAGAGAAGAAGTGGTATTGAAAGTCAACTGTATGACATACTTCTTAAGTACTTTCAAACCCGTCAAGCTGAAGACACGGGTTTCTTTTATGCTTTAGAAGTTGATAATGGGAGATGCATGAGTGTATTTTGGGCTGATGGTAGGTCGAGATTCGCGTGCACTCAGTTTGGTGATGCCATAGTTTTTGATACGTCTTACAGAAGAGGAAGTTACACGATTCCGTTTGCTTCTTTTTTTGGTATTAATCACCATAGGCAACCCGTGCTTCTAGGATGTGCTTTAATCTCGGATGAGTCAGAAGATTCGTTTACATGGGTTTTCGAAGCATGGCTTAGGGCAATGTCGGGAAGACGTCCTGTTTCCATAATTGCTGATCAAGATAAACCTATTCAAAACTCAATCGCACAAGTTTTCCCGGGAACCCATCATCGGTTTTCTCCATCGCAGATTCTTGCTAAAGAACATGAAAATTTGGGGGCGTTACGGTCCATGGAAGAGTTCAAATTTGAATACGAAACTTGCATTTCACAGAGCCAAACAGCTAGTGAATTCGATTCTGCATGGAGTGTCCTCGTTAACAATTATAATCTACAGGAAAATACTTGGTTGAAAGAAATGTACAGAATGAGAAAAAGCTGGGTCCCGTTTTATCTACGGGGAACGTTCTTTGCTGGCATCCCAGTTGAAGGAAACTTCAAATCCTATTTTGGAACATTTATAACGCCAGAAGTACCACTTTTTGAATTCATTACACGTTATGAGAAAGCTATGGAGCATCACCGTGAGGAAGAAAGAAAAGAAGATTTCAATTCATGCAACTTACAACCCGTTCTCCATACAAAAGACCCGTTAGAGGAACAATGTAGAAAACTTTACACAATAGCAATGTTTAAAATCTTTCAAAAGGAGCTTCTTGAAAGCTATAGTTATGTCGGGATTAAAATCAACATCGAGGGTGCCATTAGTAGATACTTAGTGCAAAGATGTGGCAATGGAGATGAAAGGAATACGGTCGCTTTTAATGCTTCAAATCTTAATGTCAGTTGCAGTTGCAGAATGTTTGAGTTTGAAGGTATTCTATGCAGGCATGCATTAAAAGTGTTCCAAGTAATGAACATAAGAGAGATCCCATCTCGCTACATTTTGCATCGGTGGTCGAAAAATGCAAAATATGGAAATCTGCGCGATGTCGATTCTGCAGGCAGGTCCCAAGATTTAAAAGCGTTGATGGTTTGGAGTTTAAGAGAAGAAGCACATAGCTATATAGATGCAGGTTCAGCATCTTTAGAAAGATACAAACTGGCGTTTGAGATACTGCAAGAGGGTAGGCGTAATGTATGCTGGCAAAACTGATGACCATATTGAACAAAAGGTCCGAACTCTCATCTACTTTTATCTTTGTTTCTTAAATATCTAGATCTAGTGTAGGATTAAAGATTCTAATCTTTTGAAGTTCCGTAGTGTAATTTGGTCAAAATATTTACCTAAAAGAAGAACAGAAAGCATGTTTTGCCTTTACCCCTGTGTAATTTACACTTACGCTTTTTGACATATCAAGTAGCACTTGTTTGTGATAAGCCCCAGTTCACCTTGTCTCTGTGTTGTTGGACACAAAGTGCTTTCTTATCTGATAAAGTGGCGGTCATTGTGGCGGGTTGGATAACGGTTTGACATGAAAACTTGCCCAAATAATATATTATAAATATTTGACATCTGCTTACTTTTAACATTTTAGAATTTGAGCTTTTGATTCAATGATGCTAATTTGGAATTGTAGGATGTGGCTAGCTTGCTTGTCACTAGGGGTGGAAAAGAGCCGAGCCGAGCTCGAGCTCGTTAAGGCTCGAGCTCGGCTCGTTTATATATATAAATCTCGAGCTCGGGCTCGAGCTCGTTTCGAGCCTTATACTTTGAGCTCGAGCTCGGCTCGTGAAAATTTTCACAAGCTCGAGCTCGGCTCGGGCTCGACTAATTTTATAATGTTTTGAGCTCGGCTCGTTAATTACATAAAGCTCGAGCTCGTTTACTACTTTTAAGCTCGTTTATACGTATAGACGATATATACATGTATATAATTCTAGGGCTCGTTTAGGCTCGCGAGCCTACTCGAGCTTTTTGTACAGAGCTCGGGCTCGAGCTCGATTATTAAATGAGCCCAAAATTAGGCTCGAGCTCGGGCTCGAGCTCGTTTAAGCTCGGCTCGTTCGAGCTTTTTACCGATCCGATCCCGAGCTTTTTACGAGCGGCTCGGCTCGTTTACACTCCTACTTGTCACCCCGTCAGTTTTCATAGTATTGATCATTATATTTTCGTATATCCCAAAAACAAATCTGTAATGTTTTGTGTTTTCGACCATTGAATTGATAATAACCACAAGAAATGCATGTGATCCGGCCCTTGGGCATTTTTACTCTCAGAACTAGTTAATTGTTTTAGTCGGCTCTTTTCTTTTTGAGCCTAATATGGGATCAAAGATCCAATGAGATTAGAGTTGTCGGATGCAAATACACCTGATGGGTTGTAGGATGCTAGCCCCAAAACTTGCATTGACTATTATCACGTTGTTGACATATGTTCTTAACAAAAACATATAATGCACGAGACATGTACGCTTTAACAGAAAACACAAATTTCGGTCACTGGCACCACCAAATGCACAAACCACACTAATCGATAATTGTATTTATTAGATACCTCTTAAATAAATACTGTAATTTACCAACTATAATTTAGATCACCACTTTAGTTGCAATGCTAGATGCTTTATTTCTTGGCCACTCCTTTCCCTTCTTTTCATCCCACAATTTAAGCAAATTGTTTCGCATAAAAAAATTCACAAACTTGACATTGTAAGACAATTTTCAGTTCTGGTTTTTCGGGTCTTCTAAAAAAAGGTTATATTTATCATCTAGCTCAGAAAACTACAACAGAAAGTGCTTGGATTGTTAGACTTCATTCTGCTTTCGCTATGTTCTTGATTTTAATTGACGATTTTGGGCAATGGTAAGACACTTTCCGAAAGGTGAGAGTCCTCAACACGATCCGTCACTGTCACATGCTATATTTACATTTGCTTTTATCGCGGCCACTATTGCAATAGTCTCATTTCTTTGTGGAAAAAAGAAAAGAAAACGATCTCTTTCATCAAAAAATCCGACACCAAAAGCTGAAGAGAATACTGAAGTAGTCGTTTCATCAACACCAACAAACAGTAGCGCAAATGAGGCGACACATGTCGATATTGAAGATAAAAACGATAGTCCTCCACTACCCGAATCAACGATACAGGAAGAAATAAAGGAACTTCCACCACCACCAAGATTAGCCAGCATAAGAGCATCTTCTTACCATGTTCCATCAAGCTCAAAAACGTTTCATAATGCGAAACTGACATCAAGTATGAGTATGAGATTGTCAGGTAGATTTAAGGGGCTCAACAAGAAAGGGTCAAAGAGGTATGATAACGATGAAAATCTTGATAATGATAAATTGACTCGTGAGGATTCGGTTTGGAAAAAAACCATCATTCTTGGTGAAAGATGTAGAATCCCAGATGAGGATGACGACGACATCATTCTTGATGAAAATGGACAACGTATCACCACCTTTCATCGGAAACAGTCGTGTTCATCGTCGATTTCTAGACAAAGTTCAGATGTTAACCAAAGATTTGATCCATAATGAGTTTTTTTTGAATTAGTATATAGGATTTGAATACCTACACATTTGTTGTACTTCATTATATTGAATACTTATCTTGAACAAACGGGTAAATTTTGTGACCCGATCAAACTACCCTCCCCATTAAGCTCAAACCATGCTTCGACGCAGTAATTCAAACTACCATCTCGGTGATATGGCTGTATAAGAATAGTATTTGCTCTGATATAAAAATGTTGTAAGAAAGATGCTGATGCGATCAAAACATTGTCACATTCGTCATTTTATGTCTTTCAAGGATTAAAAATCCAAGCGTTTGTTCGTTTAGTTAAATAAACGAACATGAACAAAAGTCGCGTCCGTTCATTTATATTCGTGAACGTTCGATTATGCATTCGCTTATGTTCATTTATACATTTATTATCGTATATAATATCTTTTAATTGTATAATTTTAAAATTGGTTTGTTTAAACAAAACAAAAATTATAAAACTATATATTGTGCATAATTTAATAAAATTTTATGTTTGTTTGTCTATGTTCATTTAGGTTCGATCGTTTATGTTAGTTTAGCGTTCGTTTAATGTCTTAATGAACGAACATGAACAACTTATTTTTTTTAATAAACGAACATGAACAATAAAAATTCATTTGTTTAAGCGTACGTATCTATTTATTTATCCGATTAAAATTAAATGAACGAATATAAACAAAACTCCATCCTTATTCGTACGTTAAGTTTTGTTTCGTTTACAACCCTAAAAGTAAGTATAATTCAGAACTATTTTTATGGCTTTTGGCTATCAAATATGTTCATGAATGGTCAATCTCAATTGTGGGTTTCTAGTCTACTACTCTACTGGCAACATTTTTGTCACTATTACATGAAAAGTCTTTACTAAAGCCCAATAGCAAAAAAGTTTGTAAAATTTCTCTATTTTGATTAAAGCAATTATTGTAGTTGTAGTTTTCACTGAGACTGGACAATGATTTTTTTTTTTTTTTTTTTAATTTTTGTAAATTCATTTAATGTCAGAGTTAAAGATTTTTTATAACAACTCATAAAAAAAGATTTGTTTTCACAATGATTTGAGAAATATCAAGTCTTTGGGAAACGACTTAAACAAAAGATCATGTTTGTTTTTTTTTATTATATAGATTACATAAAAAAAAATTCAAATGACATAAAAATGTTTCCCTCAAATTACCTAAACAAGGATGGCTTCGCGCCGCCGCGTTGCGGCGGGTCGTTGGTCATGCACATAAATGGGTAACGATTTTTTACAGTGTGTTAACTGTGAAAAGAATTGAAAAGGTAATACAAAAGAACACATAGGGTACACCGAAACAGTTGTTAACTGGAACTATAACTTATGAAAGTAATACAAAAGAGCTCAAACAGATATCCAAACACCCCTTGAATAATGTAATACAAAAGAACACAAAGGATACACCGAAACAATTGGTAACCGTAATTATAACCATGACCCATGCAACTATACCTTCATAATTTCAGCCAAAGGATGATGCCAGTCGACGTGTACATAATGACACTCAACAAATAACATTACACTAACTAAAAAATGTTCAAACTCCTTCCTCCAATCAAGATGATGCGTAAAACGATCTGAACCCCGACACGACTACAATCTCTATAACCTTGATTGTTGCATATGTGAATATAAAGTATATGTAAATATACAGTATGTTGACAACATAGAAGGATCTGCTACATACCTCTTTGACCTGTTGGAGCTAAGATGCACACCAAATCGACCCATTTTCATGTAAATTGGTTGAAGCTGCCATCTCTGTTCAACATTTTTTTTTACGAAAATATGATGCAAATAGCATGCATTACTGATAGAAAGAACATGTGACAGCAAAACACAGACCTTACATATCCAATAGACTTCAAATCGTTTCAAACAAAACTATGAATCATAAAAATTAGTGTGAAACACATACCTTACATATCCAATAGACTTCAAATCGTTTCAAACTGCAACCACAAACTCGTCGTCGCTGCAACTGCAACCCAAAAATAGTGTGGCTAAGTATAAATAAATAAAAGTAATAGTGGTTCCTTGCAAACCTATTGATATATCAAAATGATTAACAAAGAAATCATACCGCTACAGCTATTCAGCTGACTGACATCACCACCTTTGTTCGTGACACGGTATCACCTGTAAAATTTAAAGAAAAAATAATGTTCATAACATGATTAACCTCACCTGTTTAAACCAACGGGCCATAAATAACACAAATAAACTTTCGCTTTCTGTTAACTTACACTTCTTTACTATCCTCGACTAACTGAAGCTTCCTGTCGGGGTTATTTTTCTGTATTATATCTACCTGTGGCAATATGACTGGAAGATCTTTCTACAAACCACTTGGTTTAGAAAAAAATCCAATGCCTTTTCAACGTTCACCTTGGCATAAAAAAAACGTACAAAGTTTAGAGCAACCATCTTTTTTGAACAAATATTTAATACATTTGCATCTTTAGTGGGAGCCTTAAAAAAATGGGTGTACATCTGGTGTGTAGTTTATATCGTCATAGCTGCAAACAAATGAAGTTGCAAACTAACCGTTTATACTATTCGTCCAGGCATTGCGCTGCCACATTATGATCAGATTCTCAATGACCATTTCATTAGCTCTTCCAAACACCGCGACCCCATAATCTCAGATACACACTCAATTCCTGTAAAGACCCAAAAACAAATTTAGGATTTCATTTTTCATAAGGTTACATAACAGTAATTGATTCATCGTCCTGCAACCCACAACCACTACTGTTCCTACGGACGGCGTTACTCTTAATTTTCATATTTGACAATCCATGAACATTTCAAAATAAGATCGGTCAAATACCTATTAGATGATAACTTATTTGGTGATATACTCGTACCTGTATGACCACCATAATCGCAAAAGATTTGAATGTAAGCCTTTTAAGCCCCCTGGCACATAACAGACTCGTCGCCCCTTTTTTTTGGCATTGTTGGCCCTCTGGTATGATGTCGTTGCGCCTTCAGCCAAGTTCTCATAAGGGTAGCCTTATGTATGGATCTAAATGTCACTACAACAAACACATTTATTAAGCACCCGCCAATCTTTTGCCAGCTTTTGAATAAGGAATGGCCGTAAATTGGACATGGTGAATGTAAAGTTATCATTTATCAAAGCAACAAACATAGAGAGTAACTATGGAAATATATATATTCGAAGAAATACAGTGTGAACAAAAAATCTGTATTCACCTTCAATCCCGGGACTGGTTGCTGGTACATGGTCACTCCCCATATCATGGATCAATAAAAGAGAATATGAACATCAACTCCCGTGGAATTATTTCAGCCGATGCAGCTCGCTGCGTTGTTGTTGCTGCTATGAAACCAATAACAACATAATCATGAACCTAATTAAACTTTGATTTGTTATTTAACACCAGTAACTAAAAACATCATCGATTAAAAGCAAGTAAATACCTTCTCGACTTTTATACATTTAATAAATACATCTCTATTTTTAAGCACCCACCAACCGTAGCTCTTGTTTCCTGTCCCCATGGTTGTGAATCATAACCGTTTTTCAAGTTGAACTTTAATGGAGATTTACTGACCTCCTTACATGATGTCGCTGATGCTGCAAAAAACGTATCCACAACTTCAACATGATAAAACTTTAGCATATAACTGGTTTGTAAGACCAATTGCAATATTTACTGAAAGTATAAAAAACGGACTTTCAATTACCATCCGTAGCGCTGTGTGAAAGACCGGCGGCTTCTTTAACTCCCTGTGTAATTAAACATGAATCAACCATTAACTTTTTTGCCTAAAGCAAACAACCAAAAGCTGATGAGCAAACATTGCAAAGACAGAAGGTACGCATCTCCAGAAAGATTGGGAAGTCGTTACGAAAACGGGTTGAACAGTAACAACAAACCATATTACCAAGGTAATAATCAAGGAAACAAACAACAAATTTGCACACCTTTTTATTCTTCTTCCAGCACAACATTATCCCTTTTTCGCGACTCATCCAGCTCCACTAAGCTCCCACCGTCAGTTGCAAAATCAAACCATAACCCTAAACTATCAAATTAGCTATCAAGGTTCAACCTTTACACAAAACCGATGATAGGTTTTCTTTATAACAACAAATTAAACCCAAAGGAAAAAAAATCTACCCGGTATAATCGAGTTTTTCACATCAAACACCAACCACAACTTCAAAAATATTCCGGCACCAAAACTGATAGTTAACTATCATAGAATCTGTGGTTGTTAACTATTCCGGCATCAAAAATATCCTGTCACCAAAATATTCCTCACAATCGATTGTCAACTATCATAGAATCTGCAACTGCAAAACAAATAGTCACAATAAGTGAGCGATCGGATCATAAAAACCCACTTTCTGAAAAATCTCTGATTATTATTATTATCATTATTATTAGCTAAAACTTACTGCTTACAAACATGAATCAACAAAAGAAATATAACAAAGAAAAAACTTACACAATCAAAGCGGCTGGTCTGGTTTCGTTCGGATTCATGGGTTAAAGTTTGTTTAAGATTTTTATTCCCCTTTTGGCAAGGATATGAATTTCTGCAGATCGAAAAATTGCGAACGCTCCACCCTCCCGTACGCCTAGCGGTAAAACCGATGTTTTCCTCACCGATATCCGCCGCAAACCTGATTCATGAGTTTCAGATCAAAAAGTGTGTGCTGGTCATAATCAAACAAAAACATAAACTGAAACCAAAAATACTAATAAGAATGAAAACTTCACTTACTCAACAAAGTAGTAATCATCCCCAATCAAAAAAAAACCTTCGTTGCTTTTAGGACTCGTCATCCTTAAACCCGCAAATAAAACCCAAACCTTCAGATGGACTTGTGGTCGTGACAGAGGGTCTCCATGGAGATGTTAAGGCGCTTTGTTCTAGCTACTTCTTCATTCTTCATCTCTGTTTTTGGATAAGAAGAGAGTGAGGCGGTGAGATTATGTGACGGATTAGAAAGAGGGTGAAGAAACCGGTGAATGGGCTCAAGAGAAACGGCAAAAAAAAACGGCCCAAAAACACAGTAGCCCTAAACGACAATGATGGGCACCGTTTTGTGTCCCCATATTATATATCTTATAATTTCGATAAGTTAGTTTATTGTACTTGTTACTTTTTCTTTTTCTATAACTAAGTGAAACATTTTTTTATATAACTAAAAAAATAACCATTATCAAATAGCCTAATGTTAAGGTCTTTTGGCTGTCAAATAAAAAATAAGGGTTCAAATCTAATTAGATGTATACATTTAGGGGTGGCTAAAGAAAGGTAAAAAAATGTCTTGAAATTAACTGAAAAGATTGCGTACATCTGAATTAAAAAAAAAAAAAAAAAAAAAAAAAAAAAAAAAAAAAAAAAAAAGCTCACTTTTCCCGAGTAACCTAAACCGAAAAAACGATGGTCTTTTCAGTGTTGCAAAAATCGGCCTAGGCGATCGATTAATCACTAGGCGGGGATTGACCATGCTGACTTTCACTAATCGGTTTAGTCAAAAATCGGTCAGCATACCAATTAATCGGATAAATATAAGCCAAATAGGACAAAATCGAATAAATCTGCCAACTCAGTTACGAGTAGAATTCGAAAAAAAAAAAAAAAAAAAAAAAAAAATCCTAGATCAACTATAATTGGGCATATAGTTTCAAAATTTTATGATTATATATATAAAATATTCAATTCAATTAATCTTAAATTAATCTCTGCTAACCGATTAATCGCTAGATGACACCCTACCACTCAGCTAGGGGTGACAATTCTCGACACGACACGATAAACAACACGAACACGACACGAAGTTAAACAGGTTTGGGTTGAGGATAAACAAGTTTGAGTCAAAAATGGGTCAACCCGTCTAACTCGTTTAATAAACGGGTCGTGTTTGGGTTGAGTAAGTATTAAACAGGTCAACCCGTGAACCCCGTTTAAGTATATAAGATCTTAAAAATAAAATATATAATATGGTTTTTATGTTGGATGTGGACTAAATGTATTTTGTTATTTACTTAGTATGAGTGAATTATAATTGTATACCTTACATATCATGAAAATTGACGCTTATAATTCAGAAAATTATCGCATAGTTATTTCTATGTTATTCTTATCATATTTTGGATCCTTATATCATTTTTAGCATTTAAACAAGTTAAATCGATAAACCATCAGCTTTTTTCACTGCTTGACTTATTTACTTAAATGGGTCACAAATGAGTTACACGTGTTATGCAGGTCTGGGTGGGTTAGGGTTGAGGTTCTTGACACGATTAATAAATGGATCGTGTTTGGGTATAGGGTATAGTAACCCGCCAACACGCGAACCCAAATAGATTAACACGAACACGACTCGAACTCAGCTACCTCCTAAACTTTTTTTACACGTTTGTTTTTTTTCATCACATGACCATGCAAATTATAGTCAACAAAAAAAAGTCATCTTCAATCAACCTACACAAAAACTTTGACCAAATCATCCCCAATTCAAAAATGGATTTTTCTAACATGTGATCGGGGCAATGTTAAGCATACAAAAAGGACAGCGGGATCTATGGAAAAGGACGTCTGAACCCACATATTTTATTTGAAAAGTGTATTTTTTGTGAGTCTTGGATGTCATTTTTCGTGGGTCTCGCCGTCCTTTTGTGTGTTTAACATGTGCCCGGGGCACACGTTAAAAAAACCCTTCAAATATTATATAAACCCTTCAAAAACAATTTCCAAATTCCAAAAAACTTGTAAAATAAATTAAATAAAATCAGATCTAAAAAAAAAAAAACCAAATTCAGAAAACCTAATCCCATTCTAATTCCATTAGGAGATTCGGGTATCTTTATTCAAAAACACCAAAATCTAATCCATCAAGATACCCTATTCTCCTTATATATAATATAAAAAAAAAAAAAAATTAATTTTTTTAGCGATTATATCAAGAGATCTCAATTGGGTATTTTTGTTTTTATATAATCTACATGGGTTTTTAATTTTGAAGGTTTTTATTGGGTGTTTGTTAGTTTCTTGGTTTATAAAATATAATTTTTTTGAGTTAAATTTTATAAAATTTGGAACTTGGGTGTTTTTGTTTTTATAAAATATTTGTGGGTTTTTAATTTTGAAGGTTTTTATTGGGTGTTTGTTAGTTTCTTGGTTTACAAAATATAATTTTTTTGGGCTAATTTTTTTTTTTTTTTTTTTTTTGTTTTTTTTGTTTTTTTTTTTTTTGGTATTTTTGTTTTTATAAAATATTTGTGGGTTTTTAATTTTGAAGGTTTTTATTGAGTAAATTGAGTTTCTTGGTTTAAAAAGGTATTTTTTTTGGGTTAAAATTTGTTAAATTTTATTAAGTTTGGAACTTGGGTCTTGTTAATTTTATATAATTTACATGGGTTTTTAATTTTGAAGGTTTTTGTTTAGTAGATTGAATTGGGTCATAGTGTGTTGTTGGTTTGATAAAGTTTGGAACTTGGATACTGTTGATATGGTTTTAGGTTGTTTGTGATAATTAAGGTTTATAGTTTTAGTGTTTGATGCATATGGTTGTTGTCATTGTCGAAAAAGATTGTCTGGAGAACGTGTTTTTGAGCGTGTTCAGACGGTTTTCGTGTGATTTAGTTGAGGGAATTGTTAGAGATAGATGGGATAAGGAGTATTTCAAATTGCAAGGCGGATAGGAATATTGGTTAGCGTTTATTAATACTTTGGAAAAGAATAAGTTGGTGTTGCGGAATTTGGTTTAGGAGTGTGCTTTGTGAAGATGGTTTCTTCACAAGGTTCTTCATTTTCGACTGGTGTGGCTGGGTTGGTTGAGGGTTCGGCTATTGATTCGTTGCCTGTTTATGTTAAGGAGTTGATAGCCGGAGGTGCTGCGGGTGCATTTGCTAAAACCGCTGTTGCTCCATTGGAAAGGATTAAGATTTTATTGCAGGTGGGATTTTGATTCATGTTTCGTATATATATTTATGTGTTTCTTAGTGTTCTATGGTTCTTCAAGTTGAGTAGTTTACAATGTGAAAGTGTTAGCATACTGTGTACATGGGTTGTAGGACCACTATAAGATGATGTTAGGAAACTTAATTGCAAAGTTTGATAGTATGGACCAAGTTAAAATGGAAATTTTAAACTTTAGGCTATGATTCGATTATTAATCTTTTATTTGTAGGCGAAAACGTAAAATATATTAAAAGTATCTCTTCAACATAGTTGAAGCAACACTTACATTTGAACGACTGTAACTCTATAATTTGAGTTTAGCTCCTGACACTTGACATGAGGGTTTGTATGAAGGCAATATCAAAATATGATCAGTACTCGTAGTTTGCAAGATTGATGCTAAAATCGTATATTTGCTAGCAAGTCGCGTGCTTTAGTTGTTTATGTGATATGAATATAACAAAAAAGCTAGAGTTTTACATGCGAGTTACCATATAATGAAAAGGACATAGTGTATGATCATGAGTATTTGGCATATTGTTACACTTTTGGATGAATTTAACGTGGTATAGTGAATACCCTCATTTTATTTCATTGGGAACACTGCGAAGCATGATTAATACATGTATGAACACGCAGAACAAGATTAGTTGGAAAATAATGACTTTAAGTTGGTATAGAATTGGTATATAGCTTCTATTAATTTCATTGGTCGCAAAAGCCCAAAAAGTATACAGGAATTAACAAAATTTATTGTTATTGGATACCCAGACTCGTACTCAAGGTTTCCATACTATTGGAGTCTATCAAGCGCTTAAAAGACTTCTTAAGCATGAAGGGCTTCCTGGATTTTACAAGTATGACTTTGAGTTGCTGTCTAATCTATTTTGCCGAAGATTTAATAATGAAAATTGAATTTAACACGTTATACTTTTTATGTTTCAGAGGAAATGGTGCTAGTGTTCTTCGAATAGTTCCGTATGCAGCATTGCATTTCATGACATATGAGCAATACAGATGTTGGATATTGGACAACTACACTGTTTTAGGAACAGGGCCCGTTGTTGATCTTTTAGCCGGTTCAGCAGCTGGAGGAACTGCCGTTCTATGCACATATCCCCTAGATTTGGCCCGGACCAAACTCGCCTATCAAGTGAGTTATTGCACGAGTTCCTTATGATGTTTTGCTCAAATTTATTACAAAATGGTTTCATATACTTTTTTCTGTCGCTCATAATTGGGTCTGTATATGGTTTTATTATAGGTTGCGGATGCAAAACCAAGTGTAGGGAATGGTGCTAAAAGTATTATTGCACAGCCTCAATACAGTGGCATTAAGAATGTGTTACAGAGTGTTTATAGGGAGGGTGGGATGCGTGGCTTGTATCGAGGCGTAGGTATGTATTCATATGCCTTTTATCAGATTTGTAAACGGATTCATCAATAATGAAAAGAGTAAATTACACGGATGGTCCTGTGGTTTATACTTAGGTGGTTTTATTCCTTAACTGTCATTAATTATGTCGATAGTTCTGAGTATGGAAACCTTGTACACGGAATGGTCCTTCAGTCCACTCATGGTGACCAGTATCTGTTAATTTTTTCAAAAACCTATTTGTCCTTTAGGGATTAATCAATAGGGACATTGGTCAACTTTAACGGACTCGAGAACCATCTGGAAGCAAGTTTCTACTTTCTACTATATGGACTATTGGTGTACTTGATGCTAGTTAGGGTCTATAACTAACATGGTGTAAACGGTAAACCACAGGGACCAACCATGTAGTTTATGATATTCAAAGCCTTTTGCTATTTGAGAAATTTTCGGTGTTGCTAGAAGTCGGAACCTTTATAATTAATTTTGTTCATTTATATAAACTAGGTCCAACTCTTATTGGTATCTTGCCATATGCCGGCTTAAAGTTTTACATATATGAAGAACTCAAAAGACGTGTTCCTGAGGAGCAGCAAAAGTCGATCACAATGCGTTTGTCATGTGGTGCTTTAGCTGGTTTACTTGGTCAAACCGTCACATACCCTTTAGACGTTGTTAGAAGGCAAATGCAGGTTTGCGTCGTTTTCTTCTTCTTTCTTATCTACTGATATGTGTAACGTGTTCTGTATGATTTTTATAATTTCAATGTCTTTTTTCTTTAGGTTGAAAATATGCAAGCTTCTGGTAGTGCTAGACACAAGAATACGTGGAAGGGGCTTACAACAATTGTTTCTGAACAAGGTTGGAGACAATTATTTGCAGGCCTCAGCATTAATTACATTAAGGTTAGGCTTTGGAACTAAAATTTTCTTTTTCGGGTTTTTAGTATATCTTTACTTAAGCTTAGTTTGAAAACATGTCTATAAGATTTCGTTTGTCCCGTTGTAGTTATTGTGCCCTTTTTGTACATTTGAGTCATTAGATTATATATGGCAATGCTAACAGTGATTTGCTGTTTTTCGGCAGATTGTTCCTTCGGTTGCTATTGGTTTCACAGCATATGACATGATGAAGTCATGGCTTCGCATACCTCCTCGACAAAAAACTCAATCAGTCTCTGCTGCATAACGTATAGAGACATTCCCGCTTAATCCAGCCATCAACCATACCAAGAAAAACACAGCACGTGAAACGCAAATAGAATTTCAAATATTTTCATTTCGATTCTCACTAGAAGATATACATCAAGCACCTATATTTAGATTAGAATTTTAGCATTAGTGAAAGTTGCATAGTTCTTAAAATTTGTATATGGGGATGTCATCATCCATCCCCACTTGTGATTTTGTGAACTTGACTTGTTAGTGAAATGACTCAAATTTACTGGCATTGGTTCATAAGTATATTTTGTAGCAAATGTATTTCAATCTTTGTGTCTGTACGTGTTCCGGCTGTTGCACCAAAGATTGTTGAGGGGGAGAAGCTGTTTAGACAGACAACAGGTCTATCTAGCTAATTGTTTTTAGCGGCAGTGTCTAGTTGATACAGCAGGATTTGCCTGTATAGTTGATACAACGGGTTCTTGCATAGTTTCTGCGACCAATGCACATCTTGTTGGTCAGTGTTTGATAAGATCTATAGAGTCACTTACAACTGTATTTAGTACGATGACATGCATAAGACATGTAACTAAAAATCTTTGAACTTGGGCAAAATTAAGAGATTTTTGTTAAATTGAACAATTTTGCAACATAAATTAATACCTTCTCCATTTCATAATAAATGTCCAGTTTCAAAATGCACTTATAAAATCTCACTAATTATACTTTTCATTCAAAACTCTTACAAAATCTCACTAATTATACTTTTCATCTAGAGGTGTTAAAAATGTTGACATGACCGAACTCGACTAAAACTATTCAGGCCGGGTTACTCGGATCAATAATCATATTTGGGTTATTTGGTTTGACCCGAATAACCTGGATGCCAAAATAAGGTCGGGTATCGGGTTAAATATTTGTGGCTAACTCGGGTTCGGCTCAGCCCTTTTGATCTGAATACGTCTTTTTTTTTTTTTTTTTTTTTTTGTTCCTCTCTTTCAAATATGCTTGTTTTTTATTATCTATCTAAACTAGTACAAATAGGCAACTTTATGACCATGTAACTTATATATGGGTTGACCGAAACCCAATCAAAGTGTACCTGACCCGAATTGACCCAAACCCGACTAACCTGAATTCAGATAGAGTCGGGTTTGGGTATGTTATTTTTAGCCTCGACCCGACTTTGGATCGTCTCCAATTGACCCGAACCCAACCAACCCGATTCGATTAACGACACGTATTTTCACAGATCAAATATCATTTACACCAACTCTTTTCTCATTTATTGAAATATAAAGTAGAAACTTATTTTGAGATATACCAAAATAGTAATATAGACATTCATTATGTGCTAAAGAGAGTAATTTTTATAGGAAATAGATCTAGTGAGAGAAATTGAAATGAGGAAAATGAGAAAAAAATTTTGCCACATATTTCAAACGAGACAAATAAATTTAAAAGAAGATACATCTAATTTTCAAATGCATCTGAACGGTGGCGGATCTAGCCGAAAATCTAAAGTGGTTCCTTGATTTGGTCAAGTTAAAAATAGCATTGGGTCAACCAACTAACCTGTCAAATTTTCAGGTCGGATCGGGTCCAATTTAACAAGATGCGATAATAAAACATTAAACATAAGAAGATCCAACAAGATTTAAATGCATCTGAACAGTGGCGGATCTAGCCGAAAATTCAAAGTGGTTCCTTGATTTGGTCAAGTTAAAAATATCATTGGGTCAACCGACTAACCTGTCAAATTTTCATGTCGGATCGGGTCCAATTTAACAAGATGCGATAATAAAACATTAAACATAAGAAGATCCAACAAGATTTAACAAACGAATAACGATAAAAAATAAGCATAATGGATTTCTTATGCCATTTTTTAAAGTTAATTATTATTTATTAAAGAGGAAATCGCATAAAAAACGTACTCTACTTTTGAAATTAATTTTTTTTTTTTTTTTTTTTTTTTTTAAATTTAAGGTACCGAAGTTATTTTTATGTGTAATGTAAAGTTTTGTGAGGTTTTTTCTACTTTTCGAAAGAGGTTTCTCGTCATTGCTTTCGCTGAAACGATTAAGTAATGTGATATATCATTATTATTTAGTATTTAAAAGTCATTTCGGCTAAAATTATGATCGATAACCTATTTCGAAAAGTCAAAAAACCTAACATTTCACGTAAAATTAAGTTCGATACCTTAAATTGAGAAAAAAAACATCTGTATACCTCAAATTAAAATCGAACTAAAGTAGAGTTTGCCAATTATTAAATTGACTAATCTTTTTGGCCATTTGGGATTTGGGCTAAGAATTTTTTATACTAAAAGTTTTCGTCATCTAAAGTGGTTCCCGAGAACCACTTGATAACACATGAATCCACCTCTGCATCTGAATATGCAGTTATGAGTTTTTTTTCACTATTCTCATTTTAATTTTATTTTTTTTATTTGATCCTAAGTAAGTTTTGGTATATCTATTGAAAAAGTTTGTGCAAGAAATACCAAATAATGTCAATGTCAAGAAAAAGTACTAATATTATTTTTAAAATACATCTTTTTTGAACTAACTATTTTTTCTGTTAATAAATTTTAATGGGGAGATAATGGTGGGGCCACACATATAATGATGCATTTTATTTTGCTTACGCATAAATTAATGCTTATCAAGGGACAAATCTCCACAATCCATCTAGTTTGATTTAATGGTGGGGATTAACCTAAGATTTAAAAGGTAAAATCTAAGTCCATGTTTTTTTATTGTCTTTTTGTCTTTCTTTTTTATTCCCATATTTTTTTTTATATTTTTTTTAATAAACGTTTTTTAATTTAATTCACTTTTTTTTTTTTTTTTAATTCGCGTTTTTTTTATTAATTCACGTTTTTTTCATTCGCGTTTTTTTCTTCGTTTTCATCTATTTTCATACGTTTTCGTCCATTTTCATACGTTTTTGTCCGTTTTCATACATTTTCATATGTTTTCGTCCGTTTTCATACGTTTTCGTCCGTTTTCATCAGTTTTCTTTCATTTTCGTCAATTTTTCATACGTTTTCATATATTTTCAAACGTGTTTTTACGCTTTCATACGTTTTCGTCCGTTTACATACGTATTCGTCTATTTTCTTACGTTTTTGTCCGTTTTCTTACGTTTTCATACGTTTCTGACTATCACTTTTTGATATTCTGAATATCACTTGTGATTTTCTGAATATCACTTTGTGATATTCCGAATATCACTTTGTGATATTATGAATATCATTTTGTGTTATTCAGAATATCACTTTGTGATATTATGAATATCACTTGTGATTTTCTGGATATCACTTTGTAGTATTCTGATAATCACTTGTGATTTTCATGTTACAAAATATTAGTTGAAAATCACTTGTAATATTCAGAAAATCACAGAATATCACTTGTTGATCATATGGATATCACAGAATATCACTTGTGATATTCAGAATATTATTTGTGATACTCAGAATATCACTTGTGATATCACATAATGCCACTTGTGATATTCAGAGACATATAAAAACGGCCAAAAACATTTAAAAACCGATGAAAACGTATGAAAACGGACGAATATGTATGAACTCTAAACCAAAATTTGACCATTTTATCTTTATACGTGGTAAATATAAACTTACATATTTTTATAAGTTTCAAAATAAGCAAATTAAGCTTGTGAAACATAAACCGAAATCACATAAGCTCATAAGCAAATAAAATAAGATTTAACAATTACCCTCAAACTATGTAGTTGCTATTCAAATTATATATTTGTGATATTCTGAATATCATTTGTGATTTTCTGGATATCACTTTGTGATATTCTGAATATCACTTTGTGCTATTATGAATATCACTAGTGATTTTCTGGATATCACTTTGTGATATTCTAAATATCAATTCTGATTTTGATGTTACAAAACATTAGTTGAAAATCACTTGTGATATTTAGAATATCACAAGTTATATTCTGAATATCACAGAATATCACTTGTGATCATATGAATATCACATAATATCACTGAATATCACTTGTGATATTCATAAACGTGTGAAAACGTCTGAAAACATTTAAAAACGAACGAAAACGTAAGAAAATGGACGAATATGTATGACAACAGATGAAAATGTATGAAAGCATAAAAACGAGTATGAAAACGGACGAAAATGGATGAAAACGTATGAATAATGAACAAAAACGTAAGAAAACGGACGAAAACGTATGAAACGGACGAAAACGTAAGAAAATGGATGAATATGTATGAAAATGGACGAAAACGTATGAAAGCGTAAAAACAAGTATGAAAACGGCTGAAAACGTATGAAAGCGGACGAAAACGTATGAAAACGAAAAAAACGCAAATTAAAAAAACGTGAATAACGTGAATTAAAAAAAAAAAAAAAAAAAAAAAAAAAAAAAAAAAAAAAAAACGTGAATAAAAAAAAAAGTGAATTAAAAGAAAAAGAAAAAAAAATGAATAAAAAAGAAAGACAAAAAAACAAGAAAAAAAATATGGACTTAGATTTATCTATTAAATCTTAGGTTAATCCCCATCATTAGATTAATTTAGATGAATGGTGAGGATTTGTCACTTTATAAGCACCAAAATAAAAAGTAACCAAATGAAAATTCCTCCACATATAATATGTTTCTTTTTTTGTTAAATGGTTTATATAGAGAGAGAAAGCAAATGATGCTCCTCCTTCTTAAGACCCATTAACAGAAAGAGGTCCACTCATTTAATCCAGAAATAAAAAGAAACCAGCCCATTGATTTGTGGTTTTGTAGTGGAATTCTCTAGAGCATTCTGGAACTTGTCAACTCGTAACCAAGTGGCACAACACTAAACGTTCATCAGCCTAATTATTTGCTTGTACTGTACAATTAGATAGGCATTACTTACTATCACTATCAAGTCACATGCCACCAAGATATCCCACCAAAATATCTTCATGTCACATTTACTAATCTAGAAAAAGAGGTCTAATTTACAGTAATACTTAGAAAACAAGTTTTGACCAATATGAACATTTGATACCTTGATGAGTATATTATCCATATATACGTCGAGTGAAGTGGACGTATTTGAAATGTTTATAAAAAAAATACTGTTATTGGCAAATCTTTTATATAATAAAGGAATTACACATTCCGAAGTATTTTTGCAAAACCCTTCTTATTGAAAAAAATTCGACCAATAGGAGAGCTTGATTTTGCCACGTAAGCAAAATCGTTTGATGTGATTGGTTAATAAAAGTCAAAATTAAATTGATTTTAGTCAACATTTAATTAGATTGGTGGAGAAATTTGGTTGAGAAGAAAAACACATAAAAATATATGTGTCAACTTTGTGAAAAATAAAAACTTAAAAAAGAGAGGGTAATTAATAAAACTTTAGTGGTTAAATTTTTTAAAATTATATAGAGTTAAGTGTAATATTATAAGTTTCCGTTTTTTAATAACTTTGAAAATTAAACAAATATCCCTTTATACTTTATGCCCCCTATACTTTATAACTTCAAAATACAATATATATGTTGTTTTAAAACTCAAACATATGAATATACATATGATTATAAATATCATTTTTTTTACTATATATGTTTACTAAGGACTCATTTATTTCATATTAAAAGTATGACAAGTGTGGACACGAATTTGAATATTAAATACGGCTAAATTATTGAAAACGGAAATATAATTATCAAATTGTAAGAACGAGCTACTGTAATATGAAAAAAAAAGTGTGATTGTACTTATAACAACTATTCATATAATTTTTATTTATTCATATAAAGATATGTAGAAAAACAATTTTTTTTTTGGAAAGGCAACAATATGTAGAAAAATATTTTTAAAAAACTATAAGGAGTATATTTTAACTTCATCAACGTTTATTATGTGCAACAAAACTCGCATTTTGTGTATATCATAATATAAATAGTGAAATTTAAATATGAACATTAACATCTATATCAGCTAAATATAGTTGAATCTTGACTTATCTAACAAAATTTTTTACAAAATTTTATTATACAAAATTCTAATGGATATTAATGGATAATGAAAAACTCATGCATAAGTATATAATTATATGTAATTATTTTTAAAGACACAATGTTCAGCATTAATATAAAATAATGTTTTTTTTGTCAAAACCCTGTGCGTGCACATGTATTATAACTAGTAGAACAAAAGAGAAAAGCTAATACAAAATTTGTCACTAATGAAGTTCTAGCATATGGTTGAGCATTATAGGCAATTTTATTGGAGGTCTCGAGTTCGGTTCTCTCCGACAACATTGTTTTCTGTAATATTAGCTCATTTAAGCCCAAAATGTTGGCCTAGCTAGGTGTTTTTACAAATTTTAAGAAGATGAAAAATATAATTATTTTCAAACTTTTCATAACAAAGTGTAAAAAAATAACTTTTCATCAAAATACCGTTTTTTTTCCTCCTTGTAAAATTTGAGTCTTTCTAAAAATCTTGCACCAAAAACCTTATTATTAAGGAGGCAATCACACTTTGATGTTTCTAAAGAATTACAAGTTACTCCTTTGTCAACAGGGTAAATTATTAAGATATTCAAAAACTGTGACACAATAATTCATTTTGCTAAAAGTATCTTAATAAAGCATTTATAAGAGAGAATTGTTGTGGATGAACAACACGTGGTTGGGTTTTTTGGCACCACCGACGACATCATCTTGCACCGGTCATGCATCAATAGCAGTTATAGCTGGAGAAGATGTTTTAGTTTTTATGATATATTAGATGTATACTCAGGTGACATACAAATAACAATTAGACGAGTATAATGGTAACCTTATGGGTGACCAAATGCTCCTACCACCTCAAATTTTCTCTTCAAGACCAAATGCTCTTAATAAGACAATCTTTGTCACAACAAAAACATGTCCAACACAAATTAATTAAAAAAGACACTCTTACACACAAACCATATGCAAATTATCCGGTCACCTGAGTGACCCAATCAAGCAAAAAAAGAGGAATGGAAGAGACGCGCGTAGTGAGGGGATGCGGTTCGAAAGGGTAGACAGACCAAGGGGCGGAGCCAAAAATTTTTGTTCGAAGAAACACATTTTGTTATTTTTTAAAAACTACATTGCAAAATGATTATTTTTTTGTTCGAAGAAACATTTCGAAGAAACTCGTTTTCGTCAGTTTTTTCATGTTTTTGTCCGTTTTTACACGTTTCCGTCCATTTTTTTTACGTTTTCGTCATTTTTTTTTTTTTTTTTTACGTTTTTGCTCGTTTTTTTTCACGTTTTCGTCGCTTTTTACGCTTTTGTCCGTTTTTACACGTTTTCACCTATTTTTTTACATTTTCGTCCGTTTTTTAACGTTTTTGTCCGTTTTTGTCCGTTTTTGCACGTTTTCGTCATGTTTTGTTTACGTTTTTGTCCGTTTTACACGTTTTCGTCCGGTTTTTTTATGTTTTTATCTATTTTTACACGTTTTCGTCAGAATTTTTTTATGTTTTTGTCCGTTTTTACATGTTTCTGTTCATTTTTTTTTTACGTTTTCGTCTGTTTTTTACGTTTTCGTCCGTTTTAACGTTTTTGCCCGTTTTTCACGTTTTCATCCGCTTTTTTACGTTTTTGTCCGTTTTACACGTTTTCGTCTGTTTTTACGTTTCCGTCCGTTTTTTTACGTTTTCGACCGTTTTTAACGTTTTTTTACGTTTCCGTCCGTTATTTTACGTTTTCACCCATTTTTTCACGTTTTCGTCGGCCTTTTTATGTTTTTGTCCTTTTTTACACGTTTTTCATCTGTTTTTTTACGTTTTCATCCGGTTTTTGACTTTTTACCTTTTTTTTACGTTTTCGTCAAAGGTTTTTTTTTTTTAATTTTTTTGTCCGTTTTACACGTTTCATTCGTTTTTTACCCGTTTTTACGTGTTTTCGCTCTTTTTTACGTTTTTGTCTTCGAAAACGTGTAAAAACGGAGGAAAACGTAAAAAAAACTGACGAAAACGTATTAAAACGGACGAAAACGTAAAAAAAATGGATGAAAATGTGTAAAAACAGACAAAAACGTAAAAACAATGGACGAAAACGTGTAAAAACGGGCAAAAGCGTAAGAAACGGACGAAAACGTGTAAAACGGATAAAAACATTAAAAACCCGGAGGAAAACCTGTAAAACGAACAAAAACGTGTAAAACGAACAAAAACGACGAAAACGGGCAAAAACGGACAAAAAAACGTTAAAAAAACGAACGAAAACGTAAAAAAACGGAAGAAAACGAGTAAAAAGGGAAAAAAACGTAAAAAAGCGAACGAAAACAAGAAAAAACGGGCAAAAACGTAATAAAACAGACGAAAACGTGTAAAAACGGACAAAAACGTAAAAAAAAAGGTTAAAATATGGATGAAAACGTAAAAAACAGACAAAAACGAGTAAAAATGGAGAAAAACGTAAAATAGCGGACGAAAACGTGAAAAAATGGGCGAAAACTTGTGAAAACGGACGAAAACTTGTAAAAACGATGTCACACCCCCAAATTACCTGTTTTGCAGCGGAATGAAATTCCTGAGGATTGACTGTCATAGCATCACAGTTACAGATATATTGAACGACCTAAAGTGTCGTTTAAAAAGAACATCGTTTGATATAATAAAACATTCAGAGTTTACAAAAGATAGGTCCCAAATGAAATTAGACATGTGCGGAAATAAGTTTGTTACAAGCCAAACGATGTTTTTAAAGTGCATAAATCCCATGTGAGACGCGTCGTCACCACGACTCTATGATAAGTCCACATGCATGCCATGAAGTGAATGCCTTAGTTACCTGAAAATACATTGCTAAAAGTGTCAATACAATGGTTGAGTGAGTTCATAGAGTTTATGAAAATGTTTTATACGTCCAACGCAAGTATAAGTTATGTATGACAAATATGTCATAAAAATGGTACAATTGCTTAAGCACATGACACCTAAGCTAGACTGTTCCTAATGTTCGCCCCAACAGAGTGTTTTGCCAAACAACTCAATGATGATAAAAATGAAATGCATCCGTTGACCAGTTGGGACCACCAACACGGATGGAGGAGTCACCCTCAATAGATTTATCCACTCACCCTCGCTTCTTCCGAACTTAACGGTTCATGATTATGAAATGGGGACATTCAATTGGCAATGAGGTAACTTAAGCAATGTAAATGAATTTGAATATACTTGGGCTCGTATAAAAATGATGTGCAATGTATTCTCCCCTGTAGGTTTGAAATAATGTATAAAATTGAATAAATCGGGGCTATGAAAACTCACCTGTTGCAATGATCATGATGATATAATGGCAATACTGAAATGAGGCGCAACCTCTAACCGCGACCTATTATGAATGATATGTTATAATGTAAATCATGAAACAATGTCGTGCATACAAACTCGTATGAAATCCATACCACTGTACATTTGAAAATAATGTTTATCGTCAAAATATATGTTTATGACATCTCGTCGTATTATAAAATACTTTACAAGTATTTACGTTGAAACAACCTCCTACGATAGTCGTTTAGTGATTTATCAAGAATTTATAGCTTTTCGTCGCAAAATAATATACTTTGATAATTTGTGAAAGTGACTAAATGACCTCGAAAAGCTGGTCGTAAAATAGTAAATATCGAGTGTTAGGAAATAAACTCAACGGTTTTGGAAAGCTTGTAGCATTATCTCAAAGTCTTAGCTTTTAAATTTTCATCATAGAGGTCTCGATCATGAAGAAAAACATAGGTGAAGTAGGGTACTTGTACCCAAAATATTGTTTAAGGGTAGTTTTCGGCAAAGTTTGAGTGACCGTATTTTATTCGTTACAAATCCGTTTGACGAACGGTTGAACATTTTGGAAAATAGGCTAGGTGAACTTACTTTTACTAGAAGATATCGTTTTCTAAAAAGTAATCCATCGATGTTAAAAACGACCCTCAACATGGTCATTCGCGGTCTTAATTTTTGGCTATTAGAAAATATATTAGTTATGCTTATATGAAATAGTTACGACAACCTTGTTTAAACGCGTGTAATTTAATCGTTATAAGTCCGTTTTCTACGTTTTATATGTCCGTAGCTTCGTGTTAAAGTATACTAATATATTTTTGATAAATTGACTCATTTAATAACGCTTAAGACTCATTTCTAACTCGTAAAAATTTGGACAACATGCTGAATTTTCCGGAAAAATAGTTTTCGTCGTTAAACTTGAAAATAGCATAACTTCTTCGTTATAACTCCGTTTTAACCCGTTCAAGCGTCACATTTTCGTTTTAAAGTATATTTTCTGAATATCTAGCCCAAAATATTTTACAAACTGTCGAAATTTCCAGATTTAACAAAAATGATCAGACCCTTATATATTGTTGTCGAAATGAGTTTTTCTCGCGTAATACTTATTCTAACCACTTTAAATAAACGCCAAAGCTATTCTAAACCTACCATACACCTTCTTAGGGTGTCATGGGTTCCTAAACATCATCAACCATGATATGTTTCAAGGGATTAATTATAGGATGATTATAATTCATAATAAGTAATAAAAACGCTAAAAGTGGTATAGACACACATGAAACTTGCATAATTTCTACTAAAATAATAAAAATAACTCATGAATATTATGAAAGAATAAAAATGATCATGAAATGCTTACTAGTGTAGTGATGAGGTTTAAAGAACAAGGTTTTTCTTAAATACCATAAGTTTTTATTTCAAAACTTAAATTAAGAGTATACTAGTGTGTATAATTTAGTTTGATCTTGAAAATTCTTGGCTTCCTTCTTATCTTTCTCCTTGGCCGGTTTTTACAAGAGGTGAGAATGAGAGAGTATAAATTTTTACACCTTAATAATATTGTATGTATGTGTATAGGTTAGTTTATTATATCTATAATATATTAGGCAAGTCTAGTTAGTATAGGTGTAGGTCTAGGATAAAGATGTTTGTGTCAAAATGTTGTGTGTCATCTTTTCTGTCGACAAGAGGTAAAAGAAAGAAAAGTGGATGAATTTTGTATGACAATATTATTAAAGTGTGTGTATATTAGGTAATTTGTTTGTATAATTAAGTATTTAGGGTAGCGTTAGCTAGAAATAAATTTTAACGGAACAAAATAAAATATATCGATGTCATAAAAATTATAAAAATACATTTCTTACAAAAATTTAGTGAAATAATAATTATCGAGTATTATTTACGAAAACCGTCGTAAATATATATACATAACAATTTATATACAGAATAAATTGAAAAACCGGGTAAAATAATAATATAATTTTTATAATCTTAAAATGAGTATAAAAATATATTAGGAATATTTTTGGAAGTGTCGGATCAATATTCAAAATAAATGTTTACGCGATAGCGTTTATTTAATAGGAAAATAAACGTTAATGAATTATGCAAAACCATGCATAAACTGATATGAAATGATGTTACTGATAATATGTAGACTAACTCTAGTCTATATGAAATGTCCTCAATGATTTTCCATGAATACGCAGCTTAACCCTCCAGGTTAGGCGTATTTGATACTCGTAAACCTAGTTTACGTAAAATGATGAATAGTGACTAATGAATAGTGATTTTCTCCGGGAATGAATAGTGTTTCGTGAATAGTAAAATTTTGAAATACCCTTTCAAAATATCAAATCGACTTAAAAAACGATGAATAGTAAAATGATGAATAGTAACTAGTGAATAGTAAATTCCCGAGATGAATAGTAAATTTTGAAAATGACCTGAAAATGCGAGTTGTCACAAACGGACAAAAACGTAAAAAAATGGACGAAAACGTGTGAAAACGGATAAAAAATGGAAAAAACCAGATGAAAACGTGTAAAACGGGAAAAAAAAAAACGTGACAAAAACGTGCAAAAACGTAAAACTAGTCAAAAAACGGACGAAAACGTAAAAAAACAGACGAAAACGTGTAAAAATGTGAAAAAACAGACGAAAACGTGAAAAAACGGGCGAAAACGTAAAAAAAGGACGAAAACATGCAAAACGGACAAAAACGTAAAAAACAGACGAAAACGTACAAAAACGTAAAAAAAAGGTTAAAAAACGAACGAAAACGTATAAAAACGGATAAAAATGATTAAAATGTATGGAAACGTATAAAAATAGATTGTGAGTGATTTTTATAATTTTAGTTAACAAACAACTTAAACCATGTAAATATTATACTAGACCCATGCGGATATATTATGAGACCCAACCAGACCCATCAATATTAATTAATTATTAATAAACTAAACTCACCCATCTATTAAAATAAGGTAAAAATCTCATTAATAAAATTTACCCAACAACTAGACTCAAGTCATTCAACCGTCTTAAATTGCCACCTCTACACTCACTCACCACACCTTATAAAAGCACACACACTCCCCACTTGATCACTTCATTTCCTACAAACAAAAAAACCAAACACAAACACAAAAACAAAAATGCAGACAATGAAGGAAGAAGAAGTGACCTTCATCTCATCATCATCCTCATCATCCTCGTCATCACCAAGGCCAAGGGAGGGTTTAAACGAAGTGGGCCCACCTCCATTTCTGAGAAAGATATTCGACATGGTTGAGGATCCGACAAGTGACGAGGTGGTGTCCTGGAGCAAGACTAGGAACAGTTTTGTCGTCTGGGATTCGTGTCGGTTTTCGACTAGCTTGTTGCCTAAGTATTTTAAACATAATAATTTTTCCAGCTTTGTAAGGCAGCTCAATACTTATGTAAGTTCTTTTTCCATCTTTTTAACTTTTTCTTAGTTTACGAATCTAAGCGATGTACGACTGAATCTCAGTGGATCGTGGCAGCAAACCAAAAATTTGTATCTGCTATCTGCTTAAATAAACATAATTAATATACAAGTGACGAGGTTGTGTCGTGGAGCAAGACTAGGAACAGTTTTGTTGTCTGGGATTCGTATCGGTTTTCGACTAGCTTGTTGCCTAAGTATTTTAAGCATAGTAATTTTTCCAGCTTTGTAAGGCAGCTTAATACTTATGTAAGTTCTTTTTCCGTCTTTTTAACTTTTTCTTAGTTTACGAATCTTTGCGACGTAGGACTGAATCTCAGTGGATCGTGGCAGCAAACCACAAAATTCGTATCTGCTATCTGCTTAAATAAACATAATTAGTATACAAGTGACGAGGTTGTGTCGTGGAGCAAGACTAGGAACAGTTTTTGTTGTCTGGGATTCGTATCGGTTTTCGACTAGCTTGTTGCCTAAGTATTTTAAGCATAGTAATTTTCCAGCTTTGTAAGGCAGCTCAATACTTATGTAAGTATACTTTACTCTCTTATAACTTATTGTTTTATAAGGTAGTTATGTTTGCTGTGTTCTCGAGTATGAAGAAAATGAAAGGTAGTTATGTTAGTCTGTAATATGTAATGGGCTCAAGCCCAAACCCAACCTCTAGAATATTCTCTGTAGTAACTTATTAATACATCATCAGAGAATATTCTAGAGGTTGGGTTTGGGCTTGAGCCCATTACATATTACAGACTAACAAGTAGCACTTAACGAGGAAAAGAAAAATGAAAAAAGGAGTAAAAAATAGTGTGATTTGGTTGATTTTTAAAGTAAAGTGTTTCCTGGGCTAATCTTTACTAAAAAACTCAAGAACACAGTGTAAGTAACACTATGTTCATAGTATGTGTTTATAGGTTAAAATGATACTATCTTAGTATGTGTTTGATTGAATGTTCAAGTACTAGTAGACTGTTCTCGTAGTCTCAAATTAAATATCCACCTTTTCATATTGGTTTGTTACAAAATAAGTCTCCCACTTTCGCATTTCAACCAATCAAAGGCTTTCAAAAGGTGAAATGGTCTCCCTTTTTTTAAACTGTGTTTATAAGGAAGTAGACATTTAATTTTGGACATTTAATTTTTACTTTTTAGGTTGAAATGATAATATGTTAATGTGTGTGTGAGTTTACTTCATTAGGTTAATTTCAGTTTGAAATGATGTAATCCAGCTTTTGATACAGCCTTGTAGTAGTATATTTAGTGTGTCCTCTGTTAATTGGATTAGTTTTTAGGTTATATACGTAATTTACCAACTATTAATTTATGTAATAGTTGTTAAATTTATGTATATGCTAATTAGCATATACGTAAACCTTTTTTAACTGATCAGTTCTGGTACTTTGTTATCTTAGTTCTTTTGGTTTTCCGAATGACACGCATCTAGCTGTGTTCTTTGGTTGCAGTGTCTGTGCTGTTTTGGTTTTTGATTTTTATATTTATCAATCTAATTGCTTTAAATGGTTATTGAATATGAAATTTTATACAAATTGTTTGCAGGGTTTCAAGAAAGTGGATCCAGACAGATGGGAATTTGCGAATGAAGGGTTTCTGGGAGGTCAAAGACATTTGCTCAAAACAATTAGAAGAAGACGAAACGTTGCACAATCTGTCCTACCGAAGCAAGAATATGATCCATGTATCGAAGTAGGCCAATATGGGATTGAGGAAGAGCTTGAAGGACTAAAACGAGAAAGAAGTGTATTGATGGCGGATATAGTAAGACTGAGGCAACTACAACAACATTCACAAGACCAACTCATATCAATCGAAAACCGATTAAAAGCCACAGATCGAAAACAACAAAACATGATGGGATTCCTTGCAAAAGCGTTTAGCAACCCCAAGTTCCTACAGAAATACATTGATAAGAATGCAAACAAGGAGCAAAAACATATAGAAATTGGGCGTAAGAGACGTTTAACAATGACGCCAAGTGTTGAGAATTTACCTGAGAATATCGACCCGTTCATTACAGCCCCGTTTGAAGAGGAATCAAGCAGCAATGTTGGTTTAGTGGAAGATGAGTCTCATGATAATTTATGGGAGGAACTGCTGAATGTTGATCTTCCGACTGAGGTACCACCCGATGATTTTCTTGACGATTTAGATGGTCAGCAGCTTGATTGGGACGAGGATGTGCAAGAATTAGTGGATCAAATGGAATATCTAAGGTCATCCAATGCTTGAATAATCAAGATTGAAGTGTGATTCTCGTTGAGATCTTATAATGTCGAGTTTATCGGTCTCTGCAACTCCACCTCCTCTAAAGTAAAAGTGCAAGCCGAAGATGTGTAGGATAATCTTGATGGGTTGAGTGATGGATCGGGTCAGTTGTCACATATCAGTATGTTGGTATGGATCTCAGCTAGTGGGTTACTAGATATTGGCTTGACCGTGATTCATGGGTGTGCACGTTTAGGTGAATAAAAGAGTTGATAGGGTCCTTGCTTTGACCGAGTATTATGCTATAGTATAAATAGTGTAGTAGTTTGCTTTGTAAAAGTTGTATTCAGCTTTACTTTTTAATATACAAACCTTTGGAAAACCCATCTTGCTGTTTTGATTGGTGTGACCGTGGGTGTGAGTCCGGGTTTAAGGAGGCTGATAACCAACAAGATGCATATGACTCTTTTAGTATGTGTGAATTATGGATTTCGTATGTGAGTTTCGGTTATTTGATGTTTAGGTCAGCGTGTTTGATACTCCGTATAAAACTATATGCATCTGATGTTTGTACTGTGTTTTATTCAGAAGCAAGGGGAGATTGTGGAATTGTGAAGAGACCAAGCTGCTGTTCTCTTGTATCCTTTTGTTGTTTGCCCCCCCCCCCCCCTCCCCTGTTGTGAGAACAAATAGTCTTAGCGCTTTGTTGATTTATCACTTCTGTTTGGTTCGTCTTTTCAGGGACCAAAGAAGCACCAGGAGAAATTCAAGGGTTTTCCGCTCTTAAGATTTGTATCCAGTAGATGGTGGTGAATGAAGACATGATCTCGGTGTGTATAAATCTTCTTTATGTATGTTTATTCTGCATATTTCTTTGTAAAACAGAAAGTTAGACATGAATGTGAAAGTTTTCTTATCTGGAGCCGGTTCTTGTGTATTTGAACCCACAACTGCTGTCTCTATGTAATTAAATAGTACTTCTGCGATTAGGTCATTGGCCAAGTTATAGCTAAGGTCTTTAATGCTTTGTGTGATACTCTTTTGTCGTCGGGTAGAGGTCGTATTTTAGCTACGCAGATTCATATGTAGGAAAAGCAGATTTGCGTGTGCAACCCTCATTGTCATACTTTGGGCCAACAGGGCATATATGGCAGCATCAATGATTACTTTATTGCCCAGCATACCTCACGAGTCAAGTGAGAGAGGCATATGGTATCATTAATGAAGTGTCCTTGCTGTTACCATACATTTTAGAACCGGTCTGACCCCGAGGGTCACGCCATACACGTCATGATTGCCAATTGCTGTTGTCTGCATGTTATATGTCCCAAGACCTTTTGTAATATAGTTGATATTTGTTAGCTTTTTATTGAGCATATATCATGTATGATGTTTATTAGGCTATTAGCTGATGGTTAAACATTGCTATTCTGCCGCAATAGAGGCAATTCTAGTGTTAGTACTGAAGTTGAGCTCATTCATCACCCGTAAGACATTTCCTCGAATTTGAAATCTATTTTTTTTTCAATTTAGGTAAATCCAAATTGTGGATCTGATACTTTTTTCGAGACCGATAATACAGCAATGGTAGTTGTAAATACCAAGTTTGTTGAAGTCCACTCAGTGGTTAACTATGTATAGCAACCACCTATCCATTTTTGTCAAACAACTTGCATTCTACAACATAAACATCTTCACATTCCCCGCCTCGAGAACAATATGTGTGAGGTGAAGTTTAGATTATACTCAAGAGAGACTTTGTGGTCCTAGGAGAATGCTTAGGAGAATATCTACCCATACCGGGGAAGGCAATAGCATAACATTTAACGAGTTATGATTGTATAGAAATGACCCATTGTACGATTGATGCTTATTCACCAACTCATAGAACAATTATGAACCCATTGTTTATCTTGATTAAAATCAAGGTATGTAGTACTAATGGTACTTATAAGGAGATGCAAATGGAGAAAAAATCACATATAGTTTATGGTAAGTCATTTTTTATAACACGGAGATATCAATTTATCCCACATCGAACTAATGTAAGTAACTTTACAAGAGCCGAGCTTATAAATACGGTGTATCTCATGCCTTCAATATCCAAACACGAGCGCCTTAAATAGGGTATCGTATAGTTTAAAAGTTCATTTCTCCTCCTTGGGAGCTCGAGTGTGACGACATGTCCCTAAAGGTAATTCACTATCCCTTCCTTTTATTTTCTTTTGCATCATTATTAGTTTATGTTATCTTTCTGTAATTTTTCTCTTAGTTTTGCTTTAGTTTTATAATTACTTACCTGCATTTATTTTCTTCTGCATCATTAGTGCTTTATTTTCATCTTTATACTTACTTGGTAACATGAACTTGATTTACACATTCATAGCCCATAAGTGAAGTTTCAGGCTTCTGCAACAACTGTTTCAGTCATTCGTTACCAAACTATCGTATTGGTGCATGATATTATCATCTTTAGCATAGGCCATAGGGAATACGTTTTCGATTTCCATCACATTCAGGTGCCTAGCTCCCATCCTCAACTTGACTACCGGCTTTGTTAGTTACAGTGCATCACCATCATGAACCATTTAATTGCAATGAACCATATTGCATCTAAGTAGATTAATGATGCCGGTTCATATAACAAAGCCGACTATTTTTGGTCAGTTGAGAGTGAGTATTGAGGAAATAGTAAAGGTGATCGTCATCATTCCTCAACAAGATGGTACACCTTCCATTTTTTCGTTGTTTGATGGCCATCACCTTTACTTACCCACCGTTCGTACTCCCAACTATCGTTTTGGTACATGACACTACTACGATTTTCACCTTTAGCGACGACGTATATTCTGTGTTTTAGTGACCATGTACTCCCAACTATCGTTATGGTACATGACACTTAGAAACAATTATCTCATATTATATGACTCATGTAAATCATACAATACATTACATTTAATTTACATAAAGTAAATTTGCTACAATTTTGTGTGCCAACTCCATACAATTTTGTGCTATAATTTGTGGGTCTTTAAGTCGTTTTTGTAGGTCTTTAATCTTTTTTTGTGTAATTTTGGTGAAAGATTCTAGTCAAAATGTCCCCTTTTGGTTTTGCACTTATGTTTTATTTTTTTTCATTCGAGTTCAAGCTTTACTACTGATACAAATTTGTTTTAGTCAACAACGAATTTTTTTTTATTGAATTTAAAATAAGTTTTGCATCAAGAACCGATAACACATTATATATAAGGGTTCGAAACGCTCTTTTGGTGTTTTAATCGACGTGAGATAAAGAAAATAAATTTTATGATTTTGTTATCTAAAGACATGTTTTGCGCATAATACTAATTTTAATGCACATGCACGTGCCTGGTTTAGACTAAAAGTATGACTAGTAATTACATTTCAGCTGTATTTGTTTAGTGTGTATTTATAAATCGTGCTTTCATTTTGAACTTTATTATTGTATGCATATATTGATTTATTTTATAATAATTAATTTAATTTAAGTTTAGTGTTGTTTTAATTTTTTAACTTGTGTATGCACAAGTTATTAAACGTGGATTGGGTTCAGATAATAACTATAATATGTCCACACACAGGGTTCAAACTATAACTAATAATAATAATTTATTTCAACTATATATGTTCGGTGTGTATTGATAAGTCATGTTTTTATTTCGATATTTGTAATCCGTTGCATATACCTACTTTTGGTATTATAATAATTTTATCTTTGTTTAGCCGTATCTCAAGTTTTTAACTTGTGTACGCATGATTTATTTAACGTGGATTGATTCAGACAATCACTACAACTAACCATAATATTTCAACAATATTTTTTTTATAAATCAACTCAAGCTCTTTATCAATAAGTTTCTGCTCATCAATCAACTAAAGCTGTTTTATTAGCAATCAACTCAAGTTTTTTTTAAGAAATATATGCTTATCAATCAACTCGAGCTTTTTATTAATATCTTTCTTATTCGTCAACATTTTCCTCTATTTTTTAAAAGTTTATAGGGTTTGATTTCTTAAGCTTGCTCAATTGAAATATTATAATTTGCTACAATTAAACTCTCTACATCTAAAAGCTCTTAAATAGCATGATTTTTTGTCAACAAGTCATTTATAGTTTCACTTATGCACTTGACCATAAATGCGGACAAAAATTGTAATTTTATAATAATAATAATAATAATAATAATAATAATAATAATAATAATAATAATGACAAAAACTATTAAATAACCTCAATTTTGTCATCAAGTCATTTATGGTTTTATAAAATTACTTTACCATAAATGCTGATAGAAATTGTAATTTTATAATAATAATAATAATAATAATAAATAAATAATGACAAAAGCTTCTAAATAGCCTCAATTTTGTCATCAAGTCATTTATGATTTGATAACATTACTTTACCATAAATTCCTAAATAATGACAAAAATTGTAAGTGTATCGCGGCTCCCCATTAATTTTTTGTAAATCTTTTGAGTTTCTAATAAAGTGATGATAATAATAAAATAAAATAAATAAATAAATAAATAAATAATAACTAAAGCTCTTAAATAGACTATTTTTGTCATCAAGTCATTTATTGTTTCATAAAATCATTTTACCATAAATGATGACAAAAAATGTAGTTTTATGAAACCATAAAGGGCAAATGATAAAAAAATGTATCGAACTTGACACTTTATGTGATTGTGTGTAGCAAACTATTTTTTTTCTTATTGTATGTACTGAACTTTCAAATTTCGATCATTATGTGTATTTTGTGACTATTTTACCATGTAAAATGACCATTTTACCCTTCAAAATAGGAAAATATTAAGGGTAAAATGGTCACAAAATACACACAATGAGCGACTTTTGAAAGTTCAGTACACACAATAAGAATAAAAATAGTTGGCTACACACAATCATAGAAAGTGTCAAGTTCAATGCATTTTTTTGTCATTTGTCCAACCATAAAAGACTTGATGACAAAAACTGAGGGTATTTTAGATGTAGGTGAGTCTAATTGAAGCATATTTTAATATTTCAATTGACCATGCTTAAGAAACAAAACCTTATAAATTTAATAAAAAGGGAGGAAATTGTCAACGAAAAAGAAAAATATTGATAAAAAGCTTGAGTTGATTGATAAGTAGAAATTTTCTGAAAAAAAATTTGAAAAAATTTTCTTGAAAAATATTGATAATCTACTTTACACGCGCTTTTATGTGCTTAGCAAGCAAATGCTCCCTTGTAGAAGGTTACAAGCAATAAACTTCATGATGACTGGCTTTAAAGATATCATTAGAAAGATTTATATATAGATCTAGATGCAAGTTGTATTTTCAATTTCTTTGTTAAGATTCTTTTTTAGTTTGTTGTCTTTTTATGTATCTAAACATGTCTTTGTTGTTCACTCAAATGCATCTATATATATCATCACTTTTGTCTAAAATCTTGAAGCTCATAAACTACTTATATATACATATAAACATACAATGTTTAATAACTCTTTTTGTACTACTTTTGTTACGTGGAAGATACGAAACTAGAAAGTTCTTTCAAAAAGAAAATTGTATAAACTATATCAATTGTATCTCGTGACATTTCAATATTAGTGTTTCCAAGATTAACAATCTGTATAAAAGAGAATGAGTGTTCAATTGGGTTGTATTGAACTAAAAGTCTTGGCAAGATCGCTTGTCATGTATCTCACTAGGGTGATTTTTGTTCTTTTTAATACACCGGCATTCAAAAAAACATGTATGTTGTTATAATTTGTGTACGATATGTTGTAAATTTATATATTAAATACAAATTTGATATGCAGAAGTGACAAGTAGGGCTGAGCAAAATCACCCGAAAACAGACCTAAACTGACCGAAACCGGGTCGCACCAAACTGACCTTATTCGGTTTTATATAACTATTTCGGTTTTTGTCTCTTCAGTTCAGTTCGGGCAAAACACATTTTTCGGTTCGAAATAACTAAACTAACCCGACCTGACATGACTGACTTTATTCGGTTTGTTTTCGATTTCGATAGTTATTTCTCGGTTCGGTTCTCGGTTCACGTTTTTTCCTTTTTCGAATTTCAGGTCGGGTCGGGTTTGACCCGTTCCTCAACCCTTGACAAGTACCCTTTTGATACATGTGTTAATGTTATTGAATTGGTATGAATTTGTTGCATAACAAAATTAAATCCAAATTGATTATAAAGTTTGTTTGGTATGTGTTTAAAAGTCTTATATTAATTATGCAATAAATTTGTTTGATTTTGTTTCATGTATAAACAAGTTAATATTAATGGAATTCTATTCATATTGAAATCTTAAAAAGTGAAAAGTTATGTTGCACAGATTAATGTTTTTTAGTTAGGGTTTTGCTCTATGAATTTTGATTCAGTGATCATCAGTGTATTCATAGATGTTTCGGTTTTAAGAGTTTTGTGACATGATATAGTGTATAGATTAGTTATTTGAAGTAAACTTGAGAAAAACAAGACATGAAAAACGTGTTTAAAAAATGCACACAATAAAATACCTAAATGAAATTTCATAAATGTGATGCACTGATTTTATATGTTTGATAAAATGCTTAAATGATATTTTATAAATGTGATGCATTAAATTCATACTTATGCACTAATTTTTATAAATGACATGCTATTGTTTCATATTGGTTTCAAACGAGGGGTGAATTAGTCACAATGGTAACTATGATTTTGTGTATTTGCCGATTGATTTTAAGGTAATTTTCTAGCTTCCATATAGCCATCAAGAGATCTTCAATGGTAAGCCATTGCTAATTTTGATATATTGCGCATGATTATAGAACAAATGCGATGTGGGCCATGCATTCAAAAATGGATGTTTTTAAGTGTATAGAACAGAGATAACAGATCCTTGATGGTGTGATCCATCAATTTACTTCTTTAGTTAAAGTAGATTTGTATTTATGTAAATTATTATTTCATAACAGAAGCACTTCCTTAGATCCGTGGATCACATACCGGTTTCTTGGTACTGGTCCTAACCATCGTAATTGTTCGTGGCTAAAGATTCTATCTTAATTGTCAATGTTGATAGTCGATACGAGTTAGTTCATAAAGTGTGACTCTATTAAGTTATCTACATATGAAGAAATTACTATAAGTCTATAACTTTTAAAGATAGATTGGAAAAGATACAAAATTACACATTAGGAGAAAGGTTATGGTGGTGTATTTAGCGAAGAACGTGTAAAGTTATGCTTCATGATGGTCTTCTGAGCTTATTTTAGTTTCTTTGAATCTCAAACAGTTAATCCTAGAAATGTTACCTCTCATTGTAGCTGTTGTCCCAAAACTAGATCGATATATGTAGATTGCAAAGTATTTACATGTATGTGTTTATATAGAATTCCAAACGGTAGGAAGTTACAACCGCCATAACTAACTATTTTGTAACCTCCATTAACTACCTAGCGGTTATTTAACTACCTTTAACCGCCAAAGAGTAAGATTATTTGTTCACATTCTCCTCCTTAATCTTGATCGTTGCTTCGTCCTAAGTCTTGAACTCCGAGCATTTGTCGCATAGTCACGAACTTCAATCTTGGTAGAGCCTTCGTTAGAATATCTGCTCTTTGTAGTTCTCCGCTGACGTGTTCCACATTGATGTGCCCATTCTCTATGCATTCACGAATGAAATGGTAGCGAATATCGATGTGCTTGCTTCTTCCATGAAAAACTGGGTTCCTGACGAGTGCTATTGCTGAAACGTTGTCGACCTTCAGCGTTATCCTTTTCTCTTCCCATCAAGTTAATTTACTAAGCAGTCGTTTTATCCATAAAGCTTGACATGCTGCTGTAGTAGCCGCCATGAATTCTGATTCACATGATGAAATTGCCTCTGTTGGTTGCTTTTGAGTACACCAGGTAATGGGTGACTCTCTGAAATAAAATACTATCCTAGTAGTTCCTTTTCCTTGATCGGTGTTGATCCCATAACTACTGTCGCAATAACCTGTAATTTTGCAGCCGCCTTCTTTCTTGTATATTATGCCATGCTCCTTTGCTCCTTTGATATATCGGATTACTTGCTTTACCGCCTTCAGGTGATGATCCTCCGGGTCTTGCATGAATCTGCTGAGTAGTCCGACTGAGTAACAAAGATCTAGTTTTGTATGTAGTAAGTACCTGAGACTTCCAATTAAGCTTCTGTAATAAGTTGCGTCAACTGAGTTTCCATCTTCCACCTTGACCAACTTAGTACCGGGATCCATTGGTATCTTTGTATCATTACTATCCGTCATACTTGTTTCCTTCAAGATCTTGTTAATATAACCTGTTTGCTTGATTGTATTCTCTCCTCCTGTCTGTGTAACTTCTATCCCAATGTAATAAACTAACAATCCTAAGTCGCTCATTTCAAATTTATCTTTCATCTGGGATTTAAATGCTTCTATTTCCTTCCTTGGAGTGCCTGTGATTATCAAATCATCTACGTAGACTCCAACTATAAGTGTAGAATTCTTGATTCTCTTTGTATAAACTGCTTGTTCGAGATTACACTTCTTAAAGTCTAAAGACTTTAAAGTTTGATCAAGCGTCACATTCTAAGCTCTTGGTGCTTGTCTTAAGCCATATAAAGCTTTAGTAAGCTTATAGACTTTTCCTTAATTTCCTTGTTGAGTAAATCCTTCAGGTTGTGTAACGTAGACTTCTTCCTTCAAATCTCCATTGTAAAAATGCTGATTTTACATCTAAGTGATGTACTTGCCAACCATGATATGCTGCTAATTCTAATATCAACTGTACTGTCTCTATCCGAGCAACTGGTGCAAATACTTCATCGAATTCTATTCCTTGTTCCTGTACATATCCTTTTGGTACTAACCGTGCTTTGTATTTGACGATATTTCCTTTTGCATCCCTCTTGGTCTTGTAAACCCATTTGAGTCCTATTGCCTTCTGATTTTCTGGAAATGTTGTAGGAGTCCATGTATTATTCTTGTTGATTGAATCCAATTCAATCTCCATAGCCTCAATCCATTTTTCGTCTGTTGATGCTTCCTTATAGTTACGGGGTTCTTCTTCCGTAAATAGTAAACTTTGTGGTTCAACTCTATGTGCATACTTATATATTTCGGTCATATATCTGTATTCACGTACTAGTGTATCATCAAATCTGTCTCTTGAGTTCTCTACAGAACTAGTAGTAGCCTCTTCTTCCTCTTCTGAGTGTGGGTCGTAATTGTATGTTGGTGGTGTGATTGGTGAAGCTGGATCAGGAATCTAATCCTGTTCATGATACGTGTTATCATCGTTTTATGTGTTGACTGGTGTAAAGTTTTCATTGTCAATTCCATCTACCACAAAACTAGCCCAAAATGTTTCTTGTGTACTCGTATCCTTTTCATCTTTATTCCAATCCTACGGTTTTGTTTCCATAAACTTTATGTCCCTACTAACATGTTTCTTCTTTGCTATTGGATCATATTACCTACATGCTTTTGATCCTTCCTCTACTCGTAAGTAAATCATTGGTATGCTTCTGTTGTCCAGCTTCTTTAAGTGAGGTATCGTTATCTTTGCATAAGCTGTGCATCCGAATATTCTTAGGTTTTCCAGATTTGGTTTTCTGTTGTAGAGTGCTTCATATAGAGTTTTATCTACCAGGGCTCTCGTAGGTACCCTGTTGAGTATGCAAATTGCATGTTTAACTGCTTCTGCCCAAAAAGTCAAGGGTAACTTCATCGCTTTCATCATACTCCTCGTAGTTGATAACACTGTCCTATTTCTTCTCTCCACTACTCCATTTTGTTGTGGGAGTAAGGTGCTGTCAACTGTCGTGCTATTCCATTTTCCTTACAGTACTTTGTGAATTCATTTGATGTAAATTCACCACCTCTATCCGTTCTTAGCATCCTTAATTTCATTCTCATCTCCATTTCTATCTTCCGTTTAAATTCCTTGAAAGTACTAAATGCCTGATCTCTCAACGTCAGAAAGTAGGCCCACATAAAACGTATACAATCGTCCACTAACAAGAAAATGAGTTTCTTGCCAGAGTGTGTGGCTGGACTTATAGGACCGCAAAGGTCTCCATATACCAAGTCCAACGGGTTCTTTGATCTGAATTTAGCTTGATTTGGAAATGGGGTTCTACTATGTTTTCCTAATAAACATGCATCACAAATCTGTCCGGCATGATTTATTCTTGGTATTCCTTCCACTAGACCCTTCCTAGTTATATTGTTGATATCGTCAAAGTTCAGATGACCTAATCTAGCATGCCATAACCATGCTTGGTTATCTACATTTGCTAAGAGGCATATAGGTGCTTCTATCTGTAGTTGAATACTGTAAAGTCGATTCTTAGATCTTTCAATCTTCATTAACAACTTGTTGCTCTTATCATACGAAGTCAACTTGTTTCCGTCCATAATGACCTTACAACCTATCTCCGTAAGTTGTCCTAGACTTAGTATGTTGCTCTTGAGGTTTGGTATGTATTATACATCCGATACTATCTTCTGTTCCTGGTTTCTACAACCTAACAATATAGACCCTCTACCCATTATCTGTACATGCGATCCATCTCCAAAACGTACTCGTCCTGTTACGCTTTCATCAATATCTCTAAAATAACTCTTTATTCCCGTCATATGGTTACTTGCACCATTATCTAAATACCATATGCTTATATCCGATGTAGCATATTTTCCTGGTTGAATTTGGCCTTCATTCAACAACACTTCCTCGTGTTCAGTTTCGTGCATAGTCATTAATAGTGATGGTTCATCGTCCTCTAAGATAAGGTTTGATAGTTCATGAGTTGTTGATGTTCCTCTACAATCTTTCTTAAGATGTCCAAGTTTCTGACACTTGTAACATCGTACTTTACTCAAATCCCATTCACTTTTATTCTTATCCGAATTTCCTTTGTGATTTGAGTTCCCTCCTTGTGAGTTATTTCTATTTCTATTATTCTGCCAGTTCCCTCGTGAGAAATTTGATTTCCCTCCACGTTTATAAAAACGTTTTCTGTTTCCTGAATGTTCGCCATGTGCGAATAATAAGTTTTCCTGGCTTTCTACTTGCCCTGTTTTCCGTAGTTTTATCCTTTCCTCAAACGCCTTGAGTTTTCCAGTGATCACATCTAAAGTGATATCGTCTAGATCACTTGTCTGTTCTATGGATGCTACTATCTGAATGAACCTATCTGGTGTGGAGTCTAATAGTTTTCGTACTAAAAGTGATTTATCCAAAGTTTTCCCTAATTCTTTTGCCTTCGTGGCGTAGCCGTCTAGTTTAGCCGTAAATGCATCCACCGTCTCATCTTCCTTCATCTGAAGTGAGTTAAACCCAATCATCAATGATTGTAACCGTGCTTGCTGTACTTTCTCTTCTCCAACGTGTCTTTTCTTTAACGAATCCCATAATTCCTTGGCCGTTTTACAACCCGCTACTTGTAAAATTACATCTTCGGTCAACGCTTGATATAGGAAGGCAGTCGTTGCCTTATCCTTCTTATCATCTACTTGCGTGTCTTCCTTAGGTTCTATTGCATCCTATAAACTATGTGACTCTAGTATAAACTTAATTTGTATAGCCCAAACTGTGTAGTTTGTGGTTTTCAACTTAGGGCATTGATATTGTGCAATAGGTGTTACGGGTTTTGGTGTACTTGATGTGTTTGTTGCTTCGTCACCGGCCATCTTAAAAGTGCTTATTATCTTCACTTTCTAATCTAATGGGAATTATCCTTCCTTGTATGGTATCTCTACTAATATGGGAATATCTAGTCTTCAGGCAATCCTAATAATACGGGATCAAGAAATAGTTTTCGGGATTTTCTAATAGTACAAAATAACTATCTTATACTATTCTAATATAATTGAAATCCAGAAATGTTTAACTTATGACCTCGGTGTTGTGATGAACACAAATGTATTCCCTTTGTCTGGCGTTAGTAATATCGTTTACCAACGTTTTGTTGTTATTCCCAAGTTGGTTCCCTTTGCTTTCCTTGCCTCGTTGTCTTTTCACTTTCCAATTCGTATCCTTGGTTCTTTTGTATTCGAACTTGTATACTTCGAATTAATACACCACGTTTTGTGTCGAGTTCCTTTATTTCTTTCGACTTCCTGTCTCGAACCAAAACCAAAAGTGCCCTTGGCCTTTTTCTTTTCGAATTTCCTTCCGTCGACCAAAAATGTCTCGGCCCTTTTTTCAAATTCCTTTTTCCTCCCAACGAGCCAAAAACAAAACCACGTCCTCCTATCGAATTTTATTCCTTTGAACCAAAAGAATTTCTTGATTTTCTTTCTTGTTATACCACACTAATCACGTTGCCTCCTTGTACGTTGTTCTTGATTTCTTCCTTTGCTCCGAAATCCATTAACTTGGTTCCAAACTTGGTAACCTTCACTGAAACAGAACATAATTTGTTTGTTTCTGATTTATCTTCCTCGTTGTTGTTGTTCCCTTGTGTCGTCCCGACACTTCTCCACACAATTTCCTGAGCGCTCTTCTCTTCTTTACTTGTTACGTATACGTTCCAATATTTCTCTCCACAACAACGTTTCCCCGCGTTTTCTTCTACTTTGTGTTTTGTTCTAACCGGTTTCACAAAGTCTTCTTCCCACTTGTTCTATAACCGAAACAAAGTGTCCTTTCCTTGCCCGTGTCGCGTTAACTGCCAACACAAAAGAAATTTTCTTGGTACCTTTCCACTCTTGTTCCACGTTTACTACGTGAAGAGTTTCCTTCCCTCCCTTCGTTGTCACCAACAAAGTTTTGCCCACCAATTTCGTTTGATGTAAACGTTTGCAACCTCCTACATAAATGATTGTGCACTATCTTCTACGTATCCTTATTCAAGTATTTTTTTCTCTTGGAAGAAAAGAGAAAACAAAGCAAAATGTTCCTGCCGAAAACAAATTGTTTACAGTGTGTTCCCGTTGGGCTTCTCATTTGTATCTTGGTATCCAAACGAAGCGTATAACCACTTGCTCTGATACCAATTGTTGTCCCAAAACTAGATCGATATATATGTAGATTGCAAAGTATATGAAAATGAATAAGTATATATTGTCTAACTATGAAATCGTTTACATGTACGCGTTTATATAGAATTCCAAACGGTTGGAAGTTACAACCGCCATAACTAACTATTTTGTAACCGCCATTAACTATCTGGCGATTATTTAACTACCTTTAACTGCCAAGCGGTTATTAACTATCTATCGAACATGTTTGGTCCTTGATGTTTCGTTGTTTATGTATGAAGCAAAGAGTAAGATAATTTGTTCACAGTAGCCTCATTTGTTATTTTTAAGATTTTATTACACAGGCTTAGCTTTTACTATGGATAGTTTTTATTGATTATGTAGTATATTGATTCTGTTGGAATTTTTGATTAAATTCTTGCAGAAATCAAGGGGCCCACTTAAGAGTTCAATTGGTACGTTTGCTGTGCAATGTAACGATTGTTTCAAGTGGAGGACAATACCAACTGAAGAAGAATTTGAAGAGTACAGAAGTAAGCAAAATGATGATCCATTCGTTTGCACTAAACTTGAAGGAATTGTCTGTGATAGTCCTGCCGACATCGAGTATTATTCTTCTCGAACTTGGGTCATGGACAAACCCAACATCCCAAAAACCCCAAAAGGTTTTAAGAGAATCATTGTTCTGAGGAGAGACTACTCTAAAATGGATGTTCAATATGTGACTCCTGATGGCACAAGGGTACGAGCAACTCCAGGAATCATAGCCTATCTCAAAGAACATCAAGAATACAGTGATATTTCACCAACTGATTTCTGCTTCACATCCCCAAAGATAATGCGTGACACCATTCCTGAACATATCGTGAAAAAGAGTCCCGGTGGTGGTGTTAAAAAACAGAATAAGGTTTAGATGTCGGTTTTTTACGAAGGGCTGTATTATCCGTGTGTTTTTAAGTTTTTATATGACTTTTCATTATGATGTATGTTCCGCTTTATAAAGTGGATATTGTTGACTTCCTAGAAACCATGAAACGTTATCTCGTATGCAGTCTGTTGATTTTGATGAACCTGCGATTGTACTTTCATGAATACAAATAAACCAGTTTCTATGCATTTGTATGTCTCTTTTTATTTTCTACAAATAATATATTATCATCTGGACTGTCACTAGACTTGAAACCAATCAGACGATTAAACCAAGAACCAAAGTTGGTTCACCGCAATTATTATCTCTTGATGCCTCTTCCAGCAAGTGGATTGTATGTTTTCTTCTCGTAAATTTGTAAGTATAGTTATTTGTGGAAAAATAAAAACTGGCACAATTTAGACCGACTTATGCACATGTACGTGGAGTTAACAGATTGGCTTGTGTTGTCAGTTTGGATCAACTCATGCACACTAACCATACTTTCCAAGTTTAAAATCTGCGAGTAGTTTTGCAATGAATGACTAGTTCTTCCATCACAAAGTATCGATGTATTATGGTATGTCAATATGTCTAAAAATACAAATTTGTTCTGTATCAATATGGCAGTATATGTTACAAAAAATAACTCAATGCAATATTTCTGTAAAGTGCTATATACACAAACATGTTACAAGATTAATGATGGATTGTTACAAGCTCTGTCTACAACTCTTTTCCAACAACAAAAAAATGAAGCTTGGGATTTACCCTAACGTTAGTAGTTCTATACTTAGCCGCTCTTTTCCCCGTATAAGCAACTTAGTATCTTTGACTTCAACTTCCTAACAAGTTAGTCAGGGTTGGTGTACTCTAGCACCATGTGTGGTGACTTGTATATTTTCAATAATGTCCAATACAGAACCTCCTCGAATCCAAGCTCCCGTTCAGCTCTTGCAACATATATATCCTCGCATATCACAATCAACCTGTAAATGACACCAAATCAGTTTCAATCATAGTACCAATATAAAAAAATGTCCCAATGTCGAGCCATTAATTGTACCTGTCACACGAAGGAAGGTTCTCGTAGGGGATTCTCATTCTCAGATCAGAGCACTGAAGCCTTATAAATCTACCAACTGCCAACACAAATGTAATATAGAGACCCCATATGCTTAATTTACTAAAAGTTTCTCCAAGAAACCCTTCTGAAAAGAAACATTAAATATCAGTCATCAAGCCAAACTCACAACACTAAGGCCTACAAATTTTACACCACACTTACGTGGCGTTTCTTCAGAAACTACAATCGTAGTGGGTCCGGTCAAATCTTCATTTATTTGTGGAGGCAAATGACACTTGTTGAGTAAATTAGGTAATAGGTGAAGATATGTATCCTTGAAACAAAGTGTCTTGCTATTCGGAATCGTCGCATTTCATTGATTACATTGATAACACATTAACGTGACGACATCTTATGAATCACGCAAGTTAAATACAAAAGACATGTTAGTTTAATGGACATAAATTAGTAATCGTGAGTTAGGATTGAACTCGAGACCACGGAATTGCACACTTTACGTATGAGAATTAAAGTTTTAATAATTAAATATAAAATGTTGTATTTAGTTATTAATTACACAAAATGAATAACGAACGTTAAGTAATTAAACGTAATAGACTAATGGTCGTTAAATGTTAAAAAAAGAACTAAAGAGGAAATTAGATGAAAAGAAGGTTCCGGATTCCCTTTGGGTATAACCGATCGGCAAGGGAGAGGAGAAACCAATCCAAGTTCAACTTGTTCTCTAAGTTTCTACAAATATAAATACAAGGCCTAGGTTCATTGTTGTTCATCTCTTGTACACATAACCTAAACCTAAACTTGAGTTTTCTTGTTCTTTAGTCATAAATGATCGATCATATACCCTATAGGTTCTGTCACTTTGTTTTTTCATAAACAAATCGTTTTGTGTTCTTAAACTAGCATTTACTTTAATTCGTTATAGTACGTGTGTACAAAAACGTGGTACTTACACACTATTGTAAGTATCTTGGATTGAATTGCAAAAATGGTAAGGGGAAATTCTTATAATCCTTATAAACCCTAATTCAGATTCATCTCAATTGCTAGCATGGAATTGATTCTTGTTTAGGTAGAATAAAAGGTGCACATACGTTTATGTTTTAGTTAATTAATTATTCATTATATGTTTCTATACGCTTCTGCATGTGTACCTGATGTTTATTGTGTTTAATTATGATTGTCATGATATTAAAATTTCAACAGTGGCATCACAAGCCTTGGATAATATGTAATTAATTACTAAGTACGTAAAAAAACGGAGAATTATATTGTGTTTATGATATGATTAATTGTAGGGTTTATGTTAATTGTTGAAACCCTAATTTTAGGGTAGGGCTGATTGCCTATGAAAGTTTAATAAAAGTAAATAAATAAAAAATCCGAAACCCTTAAAAAAAATATAAGTTGATTTAATTTTTTTTAGGTTAGGGTTTTGGTTTTTTTGTTTTGTTTATTAAATTGAATTAATTAAAACCTAGAATAATATATATATTTACGTGAATTAATTCATGAATAAATTGTTATGTGACATAGAATTGTATGCCATCTTGTGACTAATTGAATAATTGTTATGTTGAATCCATGATGAGACATGCATGTTTGTCATGGATTGTTGCTTATATGATTAATTGTTAAGTTTTTATTATTGTTTTAGATAATTCTTGAATAGGGAAATACCTCAATAATATTAATGAATCAATTATCTGCAATTTGGTATATGTTTGACTATGGCGTCGTATGCAGCAAGGCAAAGAATAATAATAAAAAACAAATAACAAAAAGCCAGCGTTTTGATGCAGCATTAACCTTCGTCCTTTTGAACCATAAATTAGAGAGGTCCAATGCATAAAAGGGTAGTTCAAGATATCATAGGCATTAAAAATGGCGCACTTGATAAGGCTCAGATTCGTAAAGTATCAGAAAAAGATGATCAATCTGCCATGGTTGCAAAGTTAATAACTTGCACCGCCAAGATGCAGATAATCTCAATTTGGCCTAAAGTCTAAAAAACATTTAATGTTTATCATCACAACATCTTACATTATTCTTTTATACTAAAAACGCCAAGAGAAAATTGTTTAGAAAACAACGTCGTTTTGTGGCAAGTATGAAACGACATTGTATCGAACGATAAACGTATACCAAAAATCATAAAGTCAAACACATGTGGGCTGAAGCTTGAAAAACAAATAGACATCCAAAAAACTCCGTTTGGTTGAAACATAATCTCCAATGACCTAGTTAAATGTCGAACACTCAAAAACCGTTGAGGGTGCTTGATACAATGCTTACACAATATGCAACAATAATTAAAATTATAACAACAACTCAACGCTTTTTGACAAATCCCACATTTTAGGTGTCTCGAGGCCTGCGCAATGGTCCTAGGCAGCCCTTAAACACCATTTTCCTTACGATTTCGTTATACTCGGAATATTTGTGCATTGGCTATCTAGTTTTTGGCATGCCAAAACTATGACTAAATGTCTGTTCAAATCGTCACAGCCAAGCAAGTGCTATCCAGCCTTAATACGTTGTAAAAAAATAGAAAATTGAATAAATGAACGACATTGTTTTGACCCACGACTATTTCCAAGTATTAATCAACGCCGTATGCGGTAAGGCAAAGGAAAAAAAAACAAAAAAGCGTCATTTTTGTGCAGCATTAAATGACATCTTTTCTAACCTAAAATTAGAGAGTTCATGGTCATAAAAAGGTAGTTCAAAAATTTGTATGTATTTAAAAAATGTCTCACTTGAGCACATGTCAGACTTTAAAAAACATGTCATAAATTAATCAAACATAAACATATACCCAGAAATCCACTAACAACATAGAAACTAAAATAAACACAACTTGTAACACACCATGTAAAATCAACACTTATGATTACACATCAGTCTTATGACAAGGCATAAACAAACAATATAGAGTCCATACAGTACTTATGGCCACATAACATCACATATTAGCCTTTGAAAGCCATGTTAAAGTTTAAACAAACTATGATTATACATCAATGTTATGACAAAAATCATAGAAAAGCAAACACATATCGCCAAATCCACGAATAAACTACAAAGTGTAAGAGAAGACGAAATACCATACATTAACAAATCAGATTACTCCTACAGATGAGCGTTGCATGTGTTCCGAGAACATATAGATCCAAGAAAAGAAACAGATACTCCACATTTTTCGTGTGTGTGTAAAACAGTGATGTGTGTGAGAGAGAGTGATTGTGAGATGTGGTAGATTTCATCCTTATCTAGAAGGAAAAAGAGAAAGTAAAACCGAGAAAAAACACACCTAAACCGTATGAACCGAACCAACAGATACAAAAGGAACCGAGTCGGTTCGGTTCGGTTCGGTTCTCGGTTTATGTCTTCAACAAAATTGGTTTTCGGTTCGGTTCGATTTTGGTTGGTTCTGGTCGGTTTTGACTAGATGCTCAGCCCTACAGTCTCAACTTTTACTCAACAATTGCAGCACCTTTTGTCTCTTTTAGTAATTTTTTTATTCTATCTTTTATCATTTTAAAATACCTCTAAAACACATATACCCACACACAATGACACGACCATTAATTAATACCCTCTCTCATCTAAATACCCCTCCTTCTTCTTTTCTTTCGAGGCGTAAATGCCACTCAGAAGTTTTTTTTAAGAGATAATTGGTTCCAGTTAAAATAGGATGTGCGGGCAATTTTCAGTTTTTGACAATAGCAACAAAATGCGAAAGAAAAAACTAGGATCGTAGTGATGAATCAAGTATTTATACTACGAGATGAAGGATTTATAAGGCTTTAGAGTGTTGAATGTTTTTAGTATGTGGGTGGTGGGCAATTTGAGTTTTGGGTGGGGGCATTTTCGTAAAAATGTCAAAATTAAAAAAAATTAAACTAAAATCTCAACTTTTTCGGCTAGTCATGAGGGATATTGGCCCCATACTTGCTATATACATCCATTCCTAATTGGTACGCTTTTAATTTTTACACTATAATGTATAACTAGGTAAAACATGTTATATATAAAATACAAATTTCTAATGCTTATAATAAATTATATTAATAAAAAGGGTTATTGTACAAAAAAGTCACTAAAGTTTGCGAGAAATTTGTCCTAAGTCACTATAGTTTAAAAGTTGTCATTCAGGTTACTCAACTTATTGTGACCGGTTATATTTGTTACTCTTGTTTTGGTAACCTAGAATTACCGGTAATAATACTACGTGGCAAATATTTTAGATTTCATTTATATTAAAAAAAAAAATGAGTTAATATACAAATAAGTTACTAAAGTTTGTTAAAATGTTCATTTAAGTTACTATACGTTTACATTCTTTTACATTTAAGTTAATATACAAATAAGTTGCTAACATTGTGTATATTTTTATACGCTTTTTTACAACAACTTTTTGGACGTTATTATACGTTTACATTCTTTTACATTTTTGTTTGTTTTTGCACGTTTTTTTACAATTTTGCACACATTTGTATTTTTTATTTTTATTTTTATTTTATTTTTTTTACATAATTGGACATTATTAGACTTTTTTGGAAGTAATTTTTTGTTTTGATATGTTTTCATATGTTAAAATACATTTTTGGATGTTATTATACGTTTTTGGATGTTGTTATACGTTTTCTTACATTTTATACGTAAAAACGTATAAAACATACAAACGTTTTAAAGAAGATAAAACGTATAGAACATAAAACCATATAAAACATACAAATGTATGAAAATGGACAAACACATACACAAAAATGTACGAAAACGTAAAAAAAGGTACGACAAGAGAAATGCATACACAAACGTATAAAAACGGATAGAAACGTAAAAAAACATACGGAAATATACAAAAACCTACGAAAATGGAAAAAAAAACTTAAAAAAAGAACGACAACAAATAAAACGCACACAACGTATAAATACGTATAAAAACGTATGAAAATGGAGAAAAACGTAAAAAAATACGAAAACAGATAAAACATACATAAATGTATAAAAACGGATAGTAACTTTTTTTAAAAGTTCAGTAACCTATTTAAGAAACCCAGTGAACTATAGTAACTTGTTTGTAACATCTCAAACTATAGTGATGACGTGGACAAGAGAACTGGTAAATCATCCGGTTGCCCACCCTCGTAGTAACAAGAATGTCACTTTTTTAAACGTTGAGTAACCCATATAATAAACCCGTTAACTTGAGTAACCTGAATGACAACTTTTAAACTATAGTGACTTAGGACAAATTTCCCGCAAACTTTAGTGACTTTTTTGTATAATAACCCTAATAAAAATAAAAATGCAGTATATAAATAAGTAAAGGGTTTAAGCTATTAAATAGCCACGTACTTTCTCAAATGTTCCGATATGGTACCTGTACTTTTTTTGCAACCTGGTTAGGTAGTGTACTTTTTTTTCTGTGTCGATATGGTACCTGTACTTTCTCCAATCTACGTGGCTTGCCCAGTCACTTGGGTTTGTGTGACGTGGCTTGCCAAGTCAGTTTTTTTGCCTACGTGGAAAAAATAAAAAAAAATTAAAAATTTAATTTGGAAAAAAAAATTAATTTTTTTTTAAAAATTTACGTTTAAAAAAAAAAAAAAAAAAAACTTTACGTTTTAAAAAATTTACGTTTTTTTAATAAAAAAAAAACCTTTACGTTTTTTTTAGAAAAATTTTAAATTTTTTAATTTTTTTTTTAAAAAATTTACGTTTTTAAATCAGAAAAAAAAATTAAATTTTTTTAAAAAAATTAAAATTTTTTAAAAAAATTTACATTTTTTTTATAAAAAAATGAAAAAATTACACGTTTGGAATTTTTTTTATAAAACTGATGTAGCATACGAATAACATGTTATTCATTCCTACCTTACTTTGTGCTATGAGGGAAGATCGGATAACACGTTATTGGTATGTCACCTCAGCGCCACCTCATCACCTCTTCAATAACACACTAATAACTAAAACATCATCCCTCATAACACACCACTAACATGTTATTGGGTCCCACAAAATACCCCATTAAAAATACCCACTCACTCACAATACACACACAACATCACCAATGGCTTGAGCCATTCAAATGGCTTGGGGACCTTTGGCACACCAACGGTACATAACACGGTATGGTACTAACATGTTATTGGTTCATACTTGGAATGAATGGCATGTTATCGGTATCCCATACCGAGTGCTCTTAGAAGCAGAATTACAGAGAAAAAAAGAGAGGTGGGTCTTCTGCCATTTTAACGTGTAATTTTTGCATTTTTTTAAAAAAAAAACGTAAGTTTTTTTAAAAAAATTAAATTTTTTTTTTTGATTTAAAAAAAACGTAAAGGGTTTTTTTTTTTTTTTTTAAATGTAAAGTTTTTTTTTTTTTTTTTTTTTTTTTTTTTTTTTTTTTTTTTTTTTAAACGTAAAAAATTTAAAATTTTTTTTCTGATTTAAAAACGTAAATTTTTTTTAAAACGTAAAGGTTTTTTTTTTATAAAAAAACGTAAATTTTTTAAAACGTAAAGGTTTTTTTTTTTGAAAAAAACGTAAAGTTTTTTTTAAAAAAAAAACGTAAAGTTTTTTTTTTTTTTTTTTTTAAACGTAAAAAATTTAAATTTTTTTTTCTGATTTAAAAACGTAAATTTTTTTTAAACGTAAAGGTTTTTTTTTAATAAAAAAAACGTAAATTTTTTAAAACGTAAAGGTTTTTTTTTTTTTTTTTTTTTTTTTTTTTTTTTTTTTTTTTTTTTTAACGTAAATCTTTAAAAAATAAAATTAATTTTTTTTTCCAAATTAAATTTTTAATTTATTTTTTTATTTTTTTCCACGTAGGCAAAAAAACTGGCTTGGCAAGCCACGTCACACAAACCCAAGTGACTGGGCAAGCCATGTAGATTGGAGAAAGTACATGTACCATATCGACACAGAAAAAAAATACACTACCTAACCAGGTTGCAAAAAAAGTACAGGTACCATATCGGAACATTTGAGAAAGTACGTGGCTATTTAATAGCTTAAACCCATAAGTAAAACATCCCTTTCTTGCATGATTTCCCCCTCCACACACTTGACAATACTAGAAATATCTTAGACCCACACTGTACTCACACTGTACTCTATAGTAACAGCCACATCTCATCTCTTCAAAGCACAACATCCAAGACACTATTATCTCTAGAACCTTCCGGTCCTTCATCCTCTTCACCTATTTATACTCTCATTACACACACTCACCACACCTTCAAAAACACACACAAACATTGCAAACCTTGAAAAACAATGAGAAACAAAAATGCAGACAGTGAAAGATGAAGAAGTGACCATAATCTCATCATCATCCTCATCCTCGTCATCACCAAGGCCAAAGGAGGTTTTAAACGAAGTTGGCCCACCTCCATTTCTGACAAAAACATTCGACAAGTGACGAGGTGGTGTCGTGGAGCAGGACCAGGAACAGTTTTGTTGTCTGGGATCCGTATCGGTTTTTGACTAGTTTGTTGCCTAAGTATTTTAAGCATAGTAATTTTTCGAGCTTTATAAAGCAGCTCAATAAAGTAACTAGTACTTTTGCGATTAGGCCATCGGCCAAGTTATAGCTAGGGTCTTTAATGCTTTGTGTGATGCTCATTGTCGTATTTTAGCTAGGCAGATTCATATGTAGGAAAAGCAGATTTGCGTGTGCGCCCCTCTGGGTGGTTGGCTATTGTCATACTTTGGGCCAACAGGGCATATGACAGCATCAACGATTACAGTACTTTATTGCCCAACATACCTCACGAATCTAGTGAGAGAGGCATATGGTAACATTAAAGAAGTGTCCTTGCTGGAACCATTTATTTCATACACGATCTGACCCCGAGGGTCACGCTATACACGTCATGATTGGCTATTGTTGTTGTCTGATGTTTATTATGATGTTTATTATATGGATACAAAGGTTGCAAATTTGATACAAAGGTTGCAAATTTTATAACACGGCGAGCAGATGTCAACTTATCCCACATCGAGCCAATGTAAGTAACTTTACAAGAACCGAGCTTATAAATACGATGTATCTCATGCCTTCAATATCCAAACACGAGTGCCTTATATAGGGTGTCGTGTAGTTTAAATAGTTCATTTCTCCTCCTCCGGAGCTCGAGTGTGACAACATGTCCCTAAAGGTAATTCACTATATATCCTTTCCTTTTATTTTCTTTTGCATCATTATTAGTTTATGTTATCTTTCTGTAATTTTTCTCTTAGTTTTGCTTTAGTTTTATAATTACTTACCTGCATTTATTTTCTTCTGCATCATTAGTGCTTTATTTTCATCTTTATAATTACATGGTAATATGAACTTGATTTACACATTCATAGTCCATAAGTGAAGTTTCAGGCTTCTGCAACAACTGTTTCAGTCATTCGCTACCAAACTATCGTATCGGTGCATGATCTGATCATCTTTAGCATACGCCTTAGGGAATACGAATTAGGGAATCCTTTTTCGATTTCCATCACATTTAGGTGCCTTGCTCCCTTCCACAACTTGACTACCGGCTTTTTTAGTTACAGTGCGTCATCATCATGATGCCGGTTCATATAACAAAGCCGATCATTTTTGGTCAGTTGAGAGTGAGTATTGAGGAAATAGTAAAGGTGATCGTCATCATTCCTCAAGAAGGTAGTACACCTCCCATTTTTCGTTGTTTGATGGCCATCACCTTTACTTACCCACCGTTCGTACTCCCAACTATCGTTTTGGTACATGACACTACCACGATTTTCACCTTTAACGACGATGTATATTGTGTGTTTTAGTGACCATGTACTCCCAACTATTGTTACGGTACATGACACTTAGAAAAAATTATCTCATATTATATGACTCAATGTAAATATACAATACATTACATTAAATTACATAAAGTAAATTAACTACAATTTTGTGTAGCAACTCTTTACAATTTTGTGCTATAAGTTCCTAAGTCATTTTTGTGGGTCACTGGATTTTTTCTTGTCTAATTATGATAGAGGATTTTAGCCAATTGACTATTTTAATTGTAGCAAGATATTATCCCCTTCTAAAATCAAACTTTTACCCAAAACTTGGTTTGCTTTATGTGATTTTTGGTTTTGCACTTCTGTTTTATTTTTTTGATTCGAGTTCAAGCTTTACTACAGATACAAATTTGTTTTAGTCAATAATGAAAAAACAAATTTATTGTATTTAAAATTAGTTTTGCATCAAGAACCGATAACACATTATATATAAGGGTTCGAAATGCTATTTTGGTGTTTTAATCGATGGGAGATAAAGAAAATAAATTTTATGATTCTGTTATAATGTTAGCTAAAGATATATGTTTTGCGCATAATACTAATTTTAATGCACAGGCACGTGCCGGGTTCATACTAAAAGTATGACTAGTAATTATATTTCAGCTATATTTTTTCAGTGTGTATTATAAGTCGTGCTTTCGTTTTGAACTTTATTATTCTTTGCATATATTGATTTATAGTATAATAATTAATTTAATTTAAGTTTTGCGTTGTTTTAATTTTTAACTCGTGTATTCACAAGTTATTAAACGCTGATTGGGTTCAGACAATAACTATAACCTATGCACGCACGGGGTTCAAACTAAAACTGATAATAATAATTTATTTCAACTATATATGTTCGGTGTGTAATGATAAGTCATGTTTTTATTTTGATATTTAAAATCCATTGCATATACATTTGGTATTTTTAATTTATCTTTGTTTAGCAGTATCTCAAAATTTTTACCTTGTGTACGCACAATTTAGTTAACGTGGATTGATTTAGATAATCACTACAGCTAATAATAATATTTCAACAATATTTTTTTGGGTTTGAAAGTTTGATTAATTTTTTTAATGTTGTTGTTTGAGTAGTTTACTTTGAAATTTTAACATAAGTCAAATTTTGTAAATATAAGTATTTATATATGTTATAATTATTCCCTTGAATATAATCAATAACTCGTGCTTCAACTTGATATTTATATCGCGTAAATTTACAACTAAGTTTTGTAGAACAACCATTAGATTACCAAGTTTTGTAAATCGGTCTTTATTTGTCACTCTATCATATAAAATGTTTAAATCTTCCATTTTTTCTTTTTTACCTCTTTTTGGTTCTCTCCGTAATCATGCTTCCGATTTCCACATAATAAATCTGTTCAAATTCACTAAATCCTCTCGTTCTAATTCTCAAATCATTGATCAAAATAAGTATCATAACTTTTTTTATTATAATTTTGTTAGTTTTGTTATCTAATATCAAATATAAATCTTTTATCTGTGTTTGTTAGGTTTTATTTTGCACAGATTAATGTTTTTTTAGTTAGGGTTTTGATTTATGAATTTTGATTTGGTGATCATCAGGTGTGTTCATAGATGTTCCGGTTTTAAGAGTTTTGTGACATGATATAGTGTATAGATTAGTTATTTGAAGCAAAGTTGAGAAAAAAAAAAAAGACATGAAAAATGTGTTTAAAAATGCACACAATAAAATAACTAAATGAAATTTCATAATTCGATGCACTGATTTTATATGTTTGATAAAATGCTTAAATGATATTTTATAAATGTGATGCATTAAATTCATACTTATGCACTAATTTTTATAAATGCTATGCTATTGTTACATACTGGTTTCAAACGAGGGGTCAATTAGTCACAATGGTAACTATGATTTTGTGTATTTGCTGATTGATTTTAAGGTAATTTTCTAGCTTACATATAGCCATCAAGAGATTTTCAATGTTAAGTCATTGCTGATTTTGATATATTGCGCGTGATTATAGAACAAATACGATGTGGGCTATTCGTTCAAAAAGGGATGTTTTTAAGTGTATAGAACAGAGATAACAGATCCTTGATGGTAACTATTAATGTATGATATGACTTTATGCTACAAAAATAATATCATAATTTCGAAATGATGATGTTATTGAACTTATATGTATATATATTAACACATTGTCGATCCAGCAATTTACTTCTTTAGTTAAAGTAGATTTGTATCTATGTAAATTACCGTTTAATAACATGACCACTTCATTAGATCTGTGGATCACATACCGGTGTCTTGGTACTGGTCGTAATTGTTCGTGGCTGAAGATTCTATCTTAACCTTCAATGTTGATAGTCGATACGAGTTAGCTCATAAAGTTTGACTCTATTTAGTTATCTACATATGAAGAAATTACTATAAGTCTATAACTCTTAAAGATATATAGGAAAAGATACAAAATTAGCCTCATTTTTTATTTTTAAGGTTTTATTAGACATGCTTAACTTTTTCTATGGATAGTTTTTATTGATTATGTATATCGATCCTCCTAGAATTATTGATTAAATTCTTGCATAAATCAAGGGGCCCACCTAAGATTTCAGTTGATACGTGGGCTGCGCAATGCGACGACTGTTTCAAGTGGAGGATAATACCAACTGAAGAAGAATTTGAAGAGTACAGAAGTAAGCAAAATGATGATACGTTCGTTTGCACTAAACTTGAAGGAATTGTCTGTGATAGTCCTGCTGACATCGAGTGTGATTCTTCTCGAACTTAGTTCAAGGAGATACCCAACGTCCCAAAAACCCCAAAAGGTTTTCAGAGAATCAATGTTGTGAGGAGAGGCTACTCTAAATTAGACGTTCAGTATGTGACTCCTGATGGCACAAGGGTACGAGCAGCTTCAGGGATCATAGCCTATCTCAAAGAACATCCAGAATACAGTGATATTTCACCAACCGATTTCTGCTTCACATCCCCAAAGGTAATGATTGACACCATTCCTGAAAGTATCAGGAAAAAGAGTCTCCGTGGTAGTGTCAAGAAACAGAAGAAGGTTTAGACGTCGGTTCTTTACGGAGGGTTGTTTTATCCGTGTGTTTTTAAGTTTTTATTTGACTTTTTATTATGATGTATGTTCCGCTTTATAAAGTGGATGTGGTTGTAGACTGTAGTAGTGACTTCCTAGACACCAGGAAACGTTATCTCGTATGCAGTCTGTTGATATGCAGCCTGTTGATTTTGATGATCCTGCAATTGTACTTTTATGAATAAAAGTAAACTGGTTTCTATGCATTTGTATGTCTCTTTTTCTTTTCTACAAATAATATATAATCATCTGGACGTACTGTCACTATAGACTTGAAACCAATCAGACAATTAAACCAAGAACCAAAGTTGGTTTAGCACAGTTATTATCTCTTGATGCCTCTTCCAGCAAGTGGATTCTATGTTTTCTTCTCGTAAATGTGTAAGTATAGCTATTTGTGGAAAAGCAAAAATTGGCATAGTTTAGACCGACTTATGCACATGTACATGGAGTTAAGGACTGGCTTGTGTTGTCAGTTTGGATCAACTCATGCACACTAGCCATACTTCCAAGTTTAAAATCTGCGGGTAGTTTTGCAATGAATGACTAGTGCTTCCATCACAAAGTGTTGATGTATTACGGTACGTTAAGTTCTTCCATCACAAAGTATCGATGTATAATGGTATGTCAATATGTCTAAAAATACAATTTTGTTATTTATCAATATGGCAGTATGTTACAAATAAATAACTGAATACAAGAATGCTCATACAAAAGGCAATCTTATGTACGTAAAGCTCGATCACAAGGATGAACTAGTGATGCCCCTGATTATGTTGGGGATAAAAGACATACTCTGCATGCTTTTGGAAGATCTTGTGCTAATGCCATATGTTGATGCATAATCTGGCGCGGGCAGGATTCAACGACTCTCCTTGGGCCGTTAGTCGTCTTCTCGAGCCCTAGTAGACCTGTCAACAAAGAGAACCCGTTAGGAGTGGACCCGAGGCCGTAGCCCCGGGGTCCACCTCCGACGGTCAAGTTAGTATGCGATGTAGCATATATCAAAGTTAGGGTTTTGATCATACCTTTAATGAGGAGATCCAGCCATGTATTTATAGGGCATGGATTAGGGTTTAGGCATAGAGTGGGCCGCATCTACCGGGCCTGACCCATTCCTGGCCCAGTCCGGACCATACGTCCACACCATAGTTATAAGTAAGGATTGACCCATTCGAAAATTGTAACAAGTTTACGATACTATTACTAATTTGGCATATTTATAAGTCATATTCTTGGGGTAGAGGTAAGATCTGTTTACATTGTACCTCACCCATACCCCGCCCTGGCGGGATTGAGTATGTTGTTGTTGTGTAAGTCGTTGGTCCCGAATTGTGTGTTGTGTTGAGTCGAAATGAGATTTGCAAACAATATAACTAGATAACTTTATTTCGTCTAACTTTTTGTATCATTACAAGTACATATTTATATATAGTATGCGAATGGGTATGACCCAATGGTCATGACTGTTCGAATGGGTTCAACCCAAAACGACACACCCCTTTGCCAAAATACATAAATAACTAACTTAACTAACTTGACGGTTATTAAGTTTCTATTGAACACGTTTGGTCCTTTAAGTTTCCTAAAAAGCAATATCGAGAATATCTTTGGTTCACAGTCTCCTCCTTAATTTTGATCGTTGCTTTGTCCTAAGTCTTGAACTCCGAGCATTTGTCGCATAGTCACGAACTTGAGTCTTGGTAAAGCTTTTGTTAAGATGTCTGCTCTTTGTAGTTCTCCACTAACGTGTTCCACATTAATATGACCATTCTCTACGCATTCACGAATGCAATGATAGCGAATGTCTATGTGCTTACTCCTTCCATGAAATACTGGGTTCTTTACAAGTGCTATTGCTGATATATTGTCAACTCTAAGCGTTATCCTTCTTTCTTCCAATCCAGTTAATTCACTAAGTAAACGTTTTAACCATAAGGCTTGACATGGTGCAGTAGCCGCCATGAATTCTGATTCACATGATGAGAGCGCCACTGTTGGTTGCTTCTGAGTACACCAAGTAATAGGTGACTCTCCAAAGTAAAGTACTATTCCAGTAGTTCTTTTTTCTTGATCGGTGTTGATTCCATAACTACTATCACTGTAACCTGTAATCTTGCAGCCGCCTTCTTTCTTGTATATTATTCCATGTTCCTTTGTTCCTTTGAGGTATCGGATTACTTGTTTCACTACCTTCAGGTGATGATCCTTCAGGTCTTGTATAAATCTGCTGAGTAGTTCGACTGAGTAACTAAGATCCGGTCTTGTATGTAGTAAGTATCTGAGACTTCCAATTAAGCTTCGGTAATAAGTTGCGTCAACTGGGTTTCCATCTTCCGCCTTGACCAACTTAGTGCCGGGATCCAATGGTATCTTCGTATCATTGATGTCTGTCATACTTGTTTCTTTTAAGATCTTGCTAATATATCTTGTTTGCTTGATTGTAATCTTTCCTCCTGTCTGTGTAATTTTGAGTTATTAGATTATGGCAATGGTAACAGCGATTTGCTGTTTTTCTGGCAGATTGTTCCTTCGGTTGCTATTGGTTTCACAGCATATGACATGATGAAGTCATGGCTTCGCAAACCTCCTCGACAAAAAGCTCAATCAGACAAAGAAAAACACAGCATGTGAAACGCAATTTATCCATAACTTATAGACACATTCCCGCTTAATTTATCCATCAATCATACAAAGAAAAACACGGCATGTGAAACGCAAATAGAATTTCAAACCTTTTCGTGTCGATTTTCATTAGAAGATATACGTTAAACACCTATATTTAGATTAGAATTCTGGCATTAGTGAAAGTTGCATAGTTTTTAAAACTTGTATATGGGGATGTCATCATTCATCCCCACTTGTGATTTTCTGAACTTGACTTGTTAGTGAAATGACTCAAATTTACTGGCATTGGTGCACAAGTATATTTATTAGCACATGTACTTCCCCCTTTACGATTGTAATCCAGAACTTGCCGTACGTGGTCTGGTTGTTGCAGCAAAGATTGTTGAGGATAGAAGCTGTTTAGACAGACAGCACGTCTAGCTACTTAGCTAGTTAATTTTTTTAGCGGCAAAGTCTAGTTGATACATCAGGATTTGCCTGTATAGCTGATACAGAGAATCTTGCATAGTTCCTGCCACCAACGCACATCTTGTTGGTCAGTGTTTGATAAAGATCTATAGTCACAACCAAGGTTGTCAGGATCGCGATCCTGATCGTAGGATCGCACGATCCTACGATCCTACACTTAAAAAACGATCAGGATCGTAATGGGATCGTAAATCAGGTAGGATCGTTCAGGATCGTAGGATCGGATCGTAGGATCGTAGGATCGTTTACGATCCGATCCTGTTGCTAACCCATTTTTTTGGACTTTTTTCTTCTATGTGAAGCATTTAAGCCCCATATTTGATCCAAAAAGCCCAATCACAATCACTAATTCATTGTTTTTTACAAATGACCATTCGGTTTAAAGTGACAGATGCGCATTGTAAGAAATTAGTGTTAGCATTGGCTAAATTAAGTACAAAATTATTACGATAATGACTAACAATATTTTCACGACAACTACATGCTATTTTTACCAACACACATATGATTAATTAATTTATATTAAGTCTTGCGTATGTACATTTCAAATAGGATAAACAAAAAACTTAAAACTGGTTTATTTATTATTCACCACGAAGTAAACTTTAAAGTATGGGCCTTCTTTTTATTTTTTAAAGTTATATACTTATATAGTATACAAATTGACTAAGTGTAGACTTATGCCGAGATATATATACAGAACTACAGCCCCTATACGATCCTACACTTACGATCCCGATCCGATCCTACGATCACGATCTTGCAAAGCCAAAAACGATCCTAGGTAGGATCCCGATCCTGACAACCTTGGTCACAACTGTATTTAGTACGATGACATGCATAAGAAATGCAACTAAAAATCTTTGAACTTGGGCAAAATTAAGAGATTTTTGTTAAACTGAACAATTGTTAATACTATCTCATAATAAGTGTCTATTTTCAAAATGCATAAAATCTTGCGAAATCTCATTAACTACACTCTTCATCTAGAGAAGTTAAAAAGGCTGACTTGATCCGAACCTAAATAAGACTATTCGGGGTCGGGTTACTCTAATCAATAATCATATTCAGGTCAACATGTTTTTTTATCTAACCCAATACATTTTTAACATCATTAAAAAAAAAAAAAAAAAAAAAAAAAAAAAAAAAAAAAAAAAAACCAACAACATTTTTAACGTAAACTAAAATTTCATTAATAATTAAAATGTTACAATACTAAATAAAAACAATAATATATTAAATATAAAAACGATACGAAATACATAAATCATAAATCTAATCTGAATGCTCCCCGCATGCAGAGTCATACGAGGGAGTACGAGAACCGGCAAATCCCTCGAAGCGAGCCAAATCTTCCTCGTCTAGCAGAGGTTCCCCCGGTAGCTCGAAGTTGGTAGTCGAAGTTGATGCACCTACACCATCGTTTTTGTTCTCCCGATAGCTCCAATAGATTTTGGTGCTGACGTTGTCCGGTACTTTTTGAACACACCGCCGCAACTTGTCAGCAATCTCGCGATCTTTGCGGGCTTGATCTTTCAAAAATTTGTCGATCACAGCTTTTCGTTCAGGCATAATGTCATTGCAACTCTTGTAGTTTTCTCTAATCTGTTCCTTCTCCGCCTGGTCAAACAATTCGATGACGCTTATAATAGCGTTTTTTCGAGACTCATCGTCGTTATGACATTGATTTTGAACGTACACTTGCATATATTCAACGGAATGGGGGAGATGGCAAGCCATAATAAATCTTGTGTTGAGAAGTATTTTGAGGTTGAATTGTGTTTGAAATTGTGTGTTAAGAAGTGTATTTGAGGTGAAGTTGGTATTTATAGAGTGGTAAAATTGGTTTAAAAAAAGGTTTTTTTTTTTTTTTTTTTTTTTTTTTTTTTTTTTTTTTAATGACCAAACGGTCAAAACGTGGTTGGGAACTTGGGACTTGGACGCATTTAACATCGAGTGAATTTGCACTCGATATTGCAAATTAGGACGAGGCAATCAATGTGCCAACCGACATACGCATTCGACAAGACCGATGTTAACATCGGTTGAAGAGACGAAATTTTGATGCCAAACCGATATTTCGAGTACGATTGTGTCTAGCCTAAAAGCGAGGATTATTTTTGGTTTGCAATGGAATCCTCTAGAGAACTCTAGAACTGTCGAAGATTCAACTTCTAACCATGTGTCACAACACCACACGTTCATCAGCCCAATTATTTACTTGCACTGTATAGCTAGTTAATGGATAACTTACATCACTATCAAGTCACACGCTACCAAAATATCCCAACAAAATATCTTAATGTCACATTTGCATTTAATATTTAATAATCTAGAATAAGAGCTTTTATATTCCATTAGTCTCATTTTTATTATCCAGTTTGACTTTAACCGTTCTTTCTTGATCAACTTTTACCATTAATATATTTATTTGTGTTATATAATACTTGATGAAAATTATACCAATGAAAAATACATTTAAAACCCAATACATTCATATATTTTTCATCAAGTATTATATAACACAAACGAAAATAATTATGGTCAAAATTGAAGTAGAAAGACTAAAACAGTCAATAGTGGACAATAATTTTGGGACGGAGGGAGTATAAAACAAGTTTCGACCAATATGAACATTTGATATGCTGATGAGTATATTATCTATATACATGGGATGAAGTGGTCGTCGTATTTGAAATATTTATAAAAATCAATTGCATATATACTCATTGAAACTTGTATATTTGCATATAAAATTTAAAATATGTTTAATTTGCATTGTACATTATATATTAAAAACTTTTATTTTAAAAAAATTTACAAATATTTGAGTTTTAGTTGATATATATGCAATTCTCCCTATTTATAAATATAAATAAAGTTATGATTTGTGCAAAAGAAGCCGGAGATATTTATAAATGAAGAAAGTGAAATGAAAAAATATAGACGTGACATTGTTTTTGCATTTTGGCTTGAGTCTCAAACTTAATGCGCTTAGAGCACACGTTGTGCATGGCTGGAAGGCCTCTTGCCGTCCCATAACGCCAATCCCGCACCCCTTTTCGTGTCATCCATCAAAAGGTGTAAATTGGCTGGAACACTTTAATTTCGGGTATCTTTTGGCATCAGTCATTATCCACTTCACAAGGAATAACTCTGTCATCTCTTCTGACCCACTGGGGCATCAACTGTAGTGAGCACGAGCCGAGACTCGAACACTTGACCTCTTATCCACCAAATCTCTACAAAGAGCCCATAGGTAATTCAGAGGTGATTGGAGTTGGCATCGTCTCAGCCAACCCACGTCATACTTTTCTTTTTATTAAGTTATGTGTGAATTATGAGATGATTTACAACGCCAACTTTTAAATTTTTTGGTTTACGTAACAAGTTCCGAGTTATAAGTAAAATTTCTTGAATGATAACACTTTTTACTCTAACGTAAAACAAATGACTTGTAACACCTTCTTAGAGCACAAGGTGTCATCACCTCCGGTTAGAGTTTCACTCAGTGCCACGCCAGCGTCACATCAGCTTTAACCTTTTCATCTTAACTAAATAAAAAAATATCCCTTATCATAACTCAACATTAACTTAACATTTTGGGCCTCACTTTTATCATAATTAAACAAAAAAACTGAGTTAAAGCTTAACTTACCGCACGGTGTGAAAGTTAAAGCTTAACTCAAAAAAAAAAAAAAAAAAATCACCTTTACACAGCGTTAAAGCTCTAACGCAAAGGGTTTAACGCGGATTTAATGCAGTAGATGGTGTGAATAACGCAACTTTAACATGAAAATGTTAAGCTTTCACTTGGTACTTGAGTGATAATACCGATTGCTTTTATAATGAGAGAGTTAAATGAATTTTTTCTTAAAACATCAACTCGTTGAATTTTCCTTTCTTATCCTACTTTTAGATATTGCTAGAAATATCTTAGATAGTGACACACCATAATCCAGTACCACCCACCGACTTATATTGTACATTTTCAAGTAGGGGTGTCAAAAATTCTGATCCGACCCGAACCCAACTAAAGATAGTCGGGTCGGGTTACTCGGGTCCAAAGTCTAACTCGGGTCAATTGGATCAACTCATTTAACCCGAGTACGAACTAGGGTCGGGTTCAAAAATTTTGCTTATTCGGATTCGGGTCAACCCGACTAACTCGAATTAGATTATTTATTTATTTATTTTTTATTATTTTTTTTTTAACTTTTGTAAATCTTTATTTAATTTTAATTGTTGAATGTATTCTTTAAAAGTCTAATTAATGTTATTTTAAAACATGTTTAAAGGCATGTATATGAATATTTATATGAACGTTGAATATGCATGCATTACATATATATGAATTAAAACCTTATATTTGATAGTGAAATATAGTTTTAAATTTTGTTGGTGAAATGTATTGATAGTGCACATATATATAGAATATTGTAGGGGGGTGAAGAAAAAAAATATATCATAATAACGGACCCGTTTAAAAATAAAAAATCTAATTATATATTGATTAACTTAATTTGGACAGAATAAACAGTTATAGAGAAGTTCATGTTTTTAAAGAAAAGAGATAAGCGGGTTAGAGCGTGAGTGTGTTTCTTTCCATTTTATAAGAAACAAGAAAAACAGTTGTATAAAAAAAAAATATGTAACAAATAAATGCAATCAAAAAAATATGTCATTTATACATGTGTTATTTTAGAAATTTAATTCTATGATTTTGTAAATGGCACAGACCCGAACCCGACCTGACCCGACCCGACTTAACCCGAACCCGACTAACCCGAGTTCAAATAGAATCAGGTTCAGGTAGGGGTGGCAATTCGGGTCGGGTTCGGGTTGGCGGGTTCGGGTTGTCAGGTTGACGGGTCAGAAAATACCTACCCAAACCTGACCCATTCAAATCATTAGGTCAGCTATGTCAACCCTAACCTATTTAGACTTAACCCGAACCTAACCCATATAACCCGTATATATACTTGGGTTGGCAGGTTAAATAAGTTACACGAGTTGAATATGTTAAACGGGTTGAATCGGTTAAGCGGGTTTCGGGTTGACCCATTTAACTCTTTTATATACAAAAGTTGACATATTACACGAGTTAAACATGTTAAAGAGGTTGTCGGGTCGACCCTTTTAACACATTTAACCCACATAATAAAATATAAATAATTTTGAGTTTATGAAAAAAAAGTCTTAACGGGTTGGCGGGTCGACCCGTTTATTTTATTCCCAACCCGAACCTGTTTAATAAACGGGTTCGATAGATCGATCCAAACCTGACCCGGAATCTATTTAGCATAACCCGAACCTGTTAATTTTCGTGTCGGTTTCAGGTCGGATTTCGTGTCGAGTCAGAAATTGCCAACCCTAGGTTCAGGTATATAATTTTTAGTCTCGACCCGACTTAAACCCGACCCGTTTAACCCGAACCCAACCAACCCGACCCGAACACCCTACTTCCAACACTCCTCCTCTCCCCCCTCCCCATTCCCCACTTCCATCCCCTCTCTAGAACCTTCCACACACTCTCACCACACCTTATAAAAACACACACTCCCCACTTATACAAACAAAAAAAACCAAACACAAACACAAAAACAAAAATGCAGACAGTGAAGGAAGAAGAAGAAGTGACCTTCATCTCATCATCATCCTCATCATCCTCGTCATCACCAAGGCCAAGGGAGGGTTTAAACGAAGTGGGCCCACCTCCATTTCTGAGAAAGATATTCGACATGGTTGAGGATCCGACAAGTGACGAGGTGGTGTCCTGGAGCAAGACTAGGAACAGTTTTGTTGTCTGGGATTCGTATCGGTTTTCGACTAGCTTGTTGCCTAAGTATTTTAAGCATAGTAATTTTTCGAGCTTTGTAAGGCAGCTTAATACTTATGTAAGTTCTTTTTCCATCTTTTTAACTTTTTTTTAGTTTACGAATCTTTGCGACGTAGGACTGAATCTCAAGTGGATCGTGGCAGCAAACCAAAAATTAGTATCTCCTACCTGCTTAAATAAACATAATTAGTATACAAGTGACGAGGTGGTGTCGTGGAGCAAGACTAGGAACAGTTTTGTTGTCTGGGATTCGTATCGGTTCTCGACTAGCTTGTTGCCTAAGTATTTTAAGCATAGTAATTTTTCGAGCTTTGTAAGGCAGCTTAATACTTATGTAAGTTCTTTTTTCATCTTTTTAACTTTTTCTTAGTTTACGAATCTTTGCGACGTAGGACTGAATCTCAAGTGGATCGTGGCAGCAAACCAAAAATTAGTATCTCCTACCTGCTTAAATAAACATAATTAGTATACAAGTGACGAGGTGGTGTCGTGGAGCAAGACTAGGAACAGTTTTGTTGTCTGGGATTCGTATCGGTTTTCGACTAGCTTGTTGCCTAAGTATTTTAAGCATAGTAATTTTTCCAGCTTTGTAAGGCAGCTCAATACTTATGTAAGTATACTTTACTCTCTTATAACTTATTGTTTTATAAGGCAGTTATGTTTGCTGTGTTCTTGAGTATGAAGAAAATGAAAAGAGACTATAAAAAGTTGTGTTATTGAGTAGCACTTAACGAGGAAAAGAAAAATGAAAAGGAGTAAAAAATAGTGTGATTTGGTTGATTTTTAAAGTAGAGTGTTTCCTGGGCTAATCTTTACTAAAAAACTCAAGAACACAGTGTAAGTAACACTATGTTCATAGTATGTGTTTATAGGTTAAAATGATACTATCTTAGTATGTGTTTGATTGAATGTTCAAGTACTAGTAGACTGTTCTCGTAGTCTCAAATTAAATATCCACCTTTTCATATTGGTTTGTTACAAAATAAGTCTCCCACTTTCGCATTTCAACCAATCAAAGGCTTTCAAAAGGTGAAATGGTCTCCCTTTTTTTAAACTGTGTTTATAAGGAAGTAGACATTTAATTTTGGACATTTAATTTTTACTTTTTAGGTTGAAATGATAATATGTTAATGTGTGTGTGAGTTTACTTCATTAGGTTAATTTCAGTTTGAAATGATGTAATCCATTTTTTGATACAGCCTTCTAGTAGTATATTTAGTGTGTCCTCTGTAATTTACCAACTATTAATTTACGTAATAGTTGTTAAATTTACGTATATGCTAATTAGCATATACGTAAACCTTCTTTTAACTGATCAGTTCTGGTACTTTGTTATCTTAGTTCTTTTGGTTTTCCGAATGACACGCATCTAGCTGTGTTCTTTGGTTGCAGTGTCTGTGCTGTTTTGGTTTTTGATTTTTATATTTATCAATCTAATTGCTTTAAATGGTTATTGAATATGAAATTTTATACAAATTGTTTGCAGGGTTTCAAGAAAGTGGATCCAGACAGATGGGAATTTGCGAATGAAGGGTTTCTCGGAGGTCAGAGGCATCTGCTCAAAACAATTAGAAGAAGACGAAACGTGGCACAATCTGTCCTACCGAAGCAAGAATATGATCCATGTATCGAAGTAGGCCAAAATGGGATTGAGGAAGAGCTTGAAGGACTAAAACGAGAAAGAAGTGTATTGATGGCGGAGATAGTAAGACTGAAACAACATTCAAAAGACCAACTCATATCAATCGAAAACCGATTAAAAGCCACAGAACGAAAACAACAAAACATGATGGGATTCCTTGCAAAAGCGTTTAGCAACCCCGAGTTCCTACAGAAATACATTGATAAGAATGCAAACAAGGAGCAAAAACATATAGAAATTGGGCGTAAGAGACGTTTAACAATGACGCCAAGTGTTGAGAATTTACCTGAGAATATCGACCCGTTCATTACAGCCCCGTTTGAAGAGGAATCAAGCAGCAATGTTGGTTTAGTGGAAGATGAGTCTCATGATAATTTATGGGAGGAACTGCTGAATATCGTTCTTCCGACTGAGGTACCACCCGATGATTTTCTTGACGATTTAGATGGTCAGCAGCTTGATTGGGATGAGGATATGCAAGAATTAGTGGATCAAATGGAATATCTAAGGTCATCCAATGCTTGAATAATCAAGATTGAAGTGTGATTCTCGTTGAGATCTTATAGTGTCGAGTTTATCGGTCTCTGCAACTCCACCTCCTCTAAAGTAAAAGTGCAAGCCGGAGATGTGTAGGATAATCTTGATGGGTCGAGTGATGGATCGGGTCAGTTGTCACATATAGTTTACTAATAGTATAAATAGTGTAGTAGTTTGCTTTGTAAAAGTTGTATTCAGCTTTACTTTTTAATATACAAACCTTTGGAAAACCCATCTTGCTGTTTTGATTGGTGTGACCGTGGGTGGGAGTCCGGGTTTAAGGAGGCTGATAACCAACAAGATGCATATGACTCTTTTAGTATGTGTGAATTATGGAATTCGTATGTGAGTTTCGGTTATTTGATGTTTAGGTCAGCGTGTTTGATATAAAACTATATGCATCTGATGTTTGTACCGTGTTTTATTCAGCAGCAAGGGGAGATTGTGGAATTGTGAAACGACCAAGCTGCTGTTCTCTTGTATCCTTTTTTTTTTTTTTTTTTTTTTAATTTCCGCAAGTGTTGTGAGAACAAATAGTCTTAGCGCTTTGTTGATTTATCACTTCTGTTTGGTTCGTCTTTTCAGGGACCAAAGAAGCGCCAGGAGAAATTCAAGGGTTTTCCGCTCTTAAGATTTGTATCCAGTAGATGGTGGTGAATGAAGACATGATCTTGGTGTGTATAAATCTTCTTTATGTATGTTTATTCTGCATATTTCTTTGTAAAACAGAAAGTTAGACATGAATGTGAAAGTTTTCTTATCTGGAGCCGGTTCTTGTGTATTTGAACCCACAACTGCTGTCTCTATGTAATTAAATAGTACTTCTGCGATTAGGTCATTGGCCAAGTTATAGCTAAGGTCTTTAATGCTTTGTGTGATACTCTTTTGTCGTCGGGTAGAGGTCGTATTTTAGCTACGCAGATTCATATGTAGGAAAAGCAGATTTGCGTGTGCAACCCTCTAGGTGGTTGGCTATTGTCATACTTTGGGCCAACAGGGCATATATGGCAGCATCAATGATTACTTTATTGCCCAGCATACCTCCCGAGTCAAGTGAGAGAGGCATATGGTATCATTAATGAAGTGTCCTTGCTGTTAACATACATTTTAGAACCGGTCTGACCCCGAGGGTCAAGCCATACACGTCATGATTGCCAATTGCTGTTGTCTGCATGTTATATGTCCCAAGACCTTTTATTGAGCTCATTCATCACCCGTAAGACATTTCCTCGAATTTGAAATCTATTTTTTTTTCAGTTTAGGTAAATCCAAGTTGTGGATCTGATACTTTTTTCGAGACCGATAATACAGCAATGGTAGTTGTAAATACCAAGTTTGTTGAAGTTCACTCGTGGTTAACTATGTATAGCAACCACCTATCCATTTTTGTCAAACAACTTGCATTCTACAACATAAACATCTTCACATTCCCCGCCTCGGAACAATATGTGTGAGGTGAAGTTTAGATTATACTCAAGAGAGACTTTGTGGTCCTAGGAGAATGCTTAGGAGAATATCTACCCATACCGGGGAAGGCAATAGTATAACATCTAACGAGTTATGATTGTATAGAAATGACCCATTGTACGATTGATGCTTATTCACTAACTCATAGTACAATTATGAACCCATTGTTTATCTTGATTAAAATCAAGGTATGTAGTACTAATGGTACTTATAAGGAGATGCAAATGGAGAAAAAATCACATATAGTTTATGGTAAGTCATTTTTTATAACACGGAGATATCAATTTATCCCACATCGAACTAATGTAAGTAACTTTACAAGAGCCGAGCTTATAAATACGGTGTATCTCATGCCTTCAATATCCAAACACGAGCGCCTTAAATAGGGTATCGTATAGTTTAAAAGTTCATTTCTCCTCCTCGGGAGCTCGAGTGTGACGACATGTCCCTAAAGGTAATTCACTATCCCTTCCTTTTATTTTCTTTTGCATCATTATTAGTTTATGTTATCTTTCTGTAATTTTTCTCTTAGTTTTGCTTTAGTTTTATAATTACTTGCCTGCATTTATTTTCTTCTGCATCATTAGTGCTTTATTTTCATCTTTATACTTACTTGGTAACATGAACTTGACTTACACATTCATAGCCCATAAGTGAAGTTTCAGGCTTCTGCAACAACTGTTTCAGTCATTCGTTACCAAACTATCGTATTGGTGCATGATATTATCATCTTTAGCATAGGCCATAGGGAATACGTTTTCGATTTCCATCACATTCAGGTGCCTAGCTCCCATCCTCAACTTGACTACCGGCTTTGTTAGTTACAGTGCATCACCATCATGAACCATTTAATTGCAATGAACCATATTGCATCTAAGTAGATTAATGATGCCGGTTCATATAACAAAGCCGACTATTTTTGGTCAGTTGAGAGTGAGTATTAAGGAAATAGTAAAGGTGATCGTCATCATTCCTCAACAAGGTGGTACACCTTCCATTTTTCGTTGTTTGATGGCCATCACCTTTACTCACCCACCGTTTGTACTCCCAATTATCGTTTTGGTACATGACACTACTACGATTTTCACCTTTAGCGACGACGCATATTCTGTGTTTTAGTGACCATGTACTCCCAACTATCGTTATGGTACATGACACTTAGAAAAAAATATCTCATATTATATGACTCATGTAGATCATACAATACATTACATTTAATTTACATGAAGTAAATTTGCTACAATTTTGTGTAGCCAACTCCATACAATTTTGTGCTATAATTTGTGGGTCTTTGAGTCGTTTTTGTGGGTCTTTAATCTTTTTTTGTGTAATTTTGGTGAAAGATTGTAGTCAAAATATCCCTTTTTGGTTTTGCACTTATGTTTTATTTTTTTTCATTCGAGTTCAAGCTTTACTACTGATACAAATTTGGTTTAGTCAATAACGAATTTTTTTTTATTGAATTAAAATAAGTTTTGCATCAAGAACCGATAACACATTATATATAAGGGTTTGAAACGCTCTTTTGGTGTTTTAATCGACGTGAGATAAAGAAAATAAATTTTATGATTTTGTTATCTAAAGACATGTTTTGCGCATAATACTAATTTTAATGCACATGCACGTGCCTGGTTTAGACTAAAAGTATGACTAGTGATTACATTTCAGCTGTATTTGTTTAGTGTATATTTATAAATCGTGCTTTCATTTTGAACTTTATTATTGTATGCATATATTGATTTATTGTATAATAATTAATTTAATTTAAGTTTAGTGTTGTTTTAATTTTTTAACTTGTGCATGCACAAGTTATTAAACGTGGATTGGGTTCAGATAATAACTATAATATGTGCACACACAGGGTTCAAACTATAACTAATAATAATAATTCATTTCAACTATATATGTCCGGCGTGTGTATATAAGTCATGTTTTTATTTCGATATTTATAATCCGTTGCATATACATACTTTTGGTATTATAATAATTTTATCTTTGTTTAGCCGTATCTCAAGTTTTTTAACTTGTGTACGCACGATTTATTTAACGTGGATTGATTCAGACAATCACTACAACTAATAATAATATTTCTACAATATTTTTTTGGTTTGAAAGTTCGATTAATTTTTTTATTGTTATTTTTTAAGTAGTTTAATTTGATATTGTAACATAAGTCAAATTTAGTAAATATAAGTGTTTATATATGTTGTAAGTATTCCCTTAGATACAATCAATAACCCGTTCTTCAGCTTGATATTTATAACGCCTAAATTTACAGAGTTTATATTATTACGATCAATTTAATAATAATAATAACAATAATAATAGCTATTTTTTCAAAATAGTTTAAAGTACATGAGATATTTATTAAATGTATAAATTTCCTAAAAGGTTTGAAGATTGAGGATTTTATACTTATGTCCTTAAAATTGGATTTAATATTAGTCATTTTTCAAAGTTTAATGTTTGATTGTAAATTTTATTAACCAATGAAAATATAATGTCTTTTAACACTTAAATCCAAAATTAAAAAAAAAAAAAAAAAAAAAAAAAAAAAAAAAAAAAAAAAAAAAACTCTTAAAGCCATGGGTATATATAAAAGATATATGTAACACCCATGGCTTTTGAAAGATATGCGTATAAGTTTTTAAAACCTAAAATAGAAATAAAAAAAAATTATTCAAACAAGATTGAGACAATTTAACAAAGAAATTGAAAATACAACTTGCATATAGATTTATATATTGAACCTTCTAATGATATCTTAAAGCCAGTTGATCATGAAGTTTATTGGTTGTAACCTTCTATAAGGGAGCATTTGCTAAGCACATAAAAAGCGCTTTCAGTTTCATGCACTCTTCGCTTGGAGTTCAACACATTCTTTTTCTAAAGTGGCAACTTATGCATCTCGCTTCTCTTTTTTTTATCACGAATTGCCTACGTCTTTCAAAAAGCTCTATGATCTTCTTATCAATCAACTCAAACTCTTTATCAAGAAGTTTCTGCTCATCAATCAACTAAAGCTGTGTTATTAGCAATCAACTCAAGTTTTCTTTATATTTACCAGGGTGCAGGATTACTCCCCTTTACCAAAAAAAAAACTCAAGTTTTCTTTAAGAAATATATGCTTATCAATCAACTCGAGTTTTTTTATTAATATCTTTCTTATTCGTCAACATTTTCCTCTATTTTTTAAAAGTTTATAGGGTTTGATATCTTAAGCATGCTCAATTGAAATATTATAGTAATTTGCTACAATTAAACTCTCTACATCTAAAAGCTCTTAAATAGCATGATTTTTTGTCAACAAGTCATTTATGGTTTCACTTATGCACTTGACCATAAATGCGGACAAAAATGTAATTTTGTAATAATAATAAGACTAAAATACACCGTTGGTCCCTAAATTTGTATCGGAGGATCGCGATGGGACGAACCACGCACTTTTCATCGCGACAGGTCCAAACAGTACCCATTAAATGCCAGATTGGTCCCTTGACCAGAATTGGGACAGTCAAACCGAGGGTATTATATACCATTCACTTTTTTGACCCAAGCTAGTTAAAATGTAACCCAACCTTCAACCATATATGTATGAACGAGCAAGAGTGAACCCTAAAATACAATCAACACACATTCTTCCCAAAGCAAAAAGAAAAACAATAATGGCACAAAACGATAAGGGGAAGGGTTTGTTGAGTTCGTTGAGGAAAGCAGACTGCGCAAATGAAAAGCGTTTGGGTGTTAAGAAGGAGAAGGAAGAGGATGACATCTTGTTATCAAAGTTTAACGATTTGGGAGAAAGGATTACAAAACTGGAAATTTTGTTTAAATATCTTAAGGAAAGGAAGGAAAAGAAGGAAAACGATGATAGGGAGAGTTGTGGGTCTAGCTAAGTGTATGTTTAGATGATAGTAAACATTTGTAGTTATTGAAATCGATGAATAAAATTTTGTGATCTTAATTAAGTAATTGTGTTTGAAATCGTTTTGCATATCTTAATAGGTTTGACTTACCCAAGTTACAATTTGTTGGTTTTCATAAGTTTGTTTGACTTTGGTATGTCAAAATTCAAGATGTTACAATACACAATTGTCAATACATTGTTGTTTACTGCTAAAGCGTTTGCCTTTTGAACCCGTGTTTTGAAACCACTGCCTCTAATTTTTCTGATACGGGGGTGTTTGGTTTTGCTGTAACAGCTTTTTCTGATAAAAGGGGCCGTTTGGTTTAGCTGATACAAGCGGATGTTTTATTTGATACATTATGATTTAGTGCCAAAGTATTTGCATTTTCACCACATCTTTTTAAACCATTGCCTTTGCTTTTGCTGATACAAGGGGGTGTTTGGTTCTACTGATTAAAGTTTTGCTGATACAAGGGCCTGTTTGGTTTTGCTGATACAAGGGCCTGTTTGGTTTTGCTTATACTAATAACACTAAAATACAACCCATATCACAATACAACAGATTAAACAACACATAACCCAAATGATATTTTATCATTAATAAATTCTGTTAAACATCATAACCAACTACATCAAATCTAATTTACATACCATTTTTAGCAAAACTATCACCTAAAAGACGCCTTTATCTACCCCATGGAAAACCAAAAATTCAGGCATTATGTTCAACCATTTTCTTAACAAACTCTTGGTTGAACCGAATACCTTCATCTGTTTGACCAACAATCTGTATGAGTTGGGCAAGTCGGTTTGTGTGCCTAGACTGGATTTTGTTCAGCGTATCCACACAGTCAAACGCAATTCCACGAGGTCCCAGAGCTTTATTCTCTTGTATCAGCTCCCTACGGTTGATGATTCCTGTCTTCAGATGCTGGCAGCAATGAAGAAGTAGCTTCCTTAGAATCCCTTCTTGGGCAGCCTCATCTTCAAACCAGATAGCCATCCGATCATTAAGATTTGGCGAATTAGCCACCTCCATGAGTTTGTTTAAAATGGGGAAATCTGCCATTGGAAAGTTGTGTGTGTGTGTGGAAAAAGTGGTAGATGAGTATCTCGTTTGGTGTGCACTAGTTAATATCATCTCTGGTAAGAGACGGTGAAGGGTTTAATAGTTTCCTTTTTTTCACACTCGGTCCCTGAATTTGTGTTGGTTGCCGTTGTCAATTTCTCACACTTAAAACTCCCGCCCAATATTCACTTTAGGATACACAATTGGTCCCTCAAGTTGCCAACTTCCGTAAAACCATTAGAAGTTTGACTTTGTTAAGTCAAACTTCTAAAACATGTCAAATTATCAATTCACTCCAAAACAAATATTTAGTAATGGTTTTGCAATATTGACTTTACAAAGTCAAATACCATTGTATATATTATTGAACATTCCAATAGCCATCCTCATCATCAAACTTCAAATACCATTATGACTTTTGCACTTAATGTTCCAAAGGTTTTCAATCATTCTGACATTACAACTCTCGTTCACAGTTAACCCATTCAACATTTTCAAGTATTGACTAACTAAAGTAAACTGGAAATGCAGTTTTACTTGCTACAATCAAATAAAAATGCTAAATGAAAGTTTGACTTTCGAATGTCAAACTTTCATCACCTAGAATACGCACAAACAACAACATATGAACAATCTAATTTTAAGCAAACCATATAACAATTACTGTACAAAATTACTAAAACTATTTTGAGACATTAATTATCCAAGGGTATTCAACTGAAACTTAAACTACAACCAGTCAAAGAAATCTACCACGGCTGTGGGGGAAGCTCGGGGGAGTTTCAACAGCTTCTTAGCCAACTCCCAGTTGTTCCTGGTATTTTCATTCCCATCATGACTCCTATCGCTTTGCCTTATATTGATTGTCTTAATCGACCGGGAACACGCAAGTATACACTTTATTAAAGTTATTTCATGCTCTGATCTGGGAAAAGCTCGAAACACCACCGTCTGAAGCTGCCCATGGCTGAATGTGTTTCTATCTACAACAGTGGAAAAATTGGGCAAAGGTAGATCACTAAGCGTGTTTGCAGCCTGAAAAATCAAATAGTGTTGAGATACACAAACATGGCAATTTAGGAATGTTTTATTTGATACATATTCATTACATCATTACACTTACTCTCGTATCCAGCATTTTCAAATTCGGAGATGACCGAATCATTCCAATGGTGAACGCTACCATAACACTATTCCCAAAATCGACATCGGACAGCTTAAGGTTAATAAGGGAAACAAAGGGCACCTTCATCCTAGGATTAGCTTCATGTATCAACTACAAGAAGTTTTACAGATTAAATTTCATTACTGTTACACATCTCTATAACATTATAAGTTGTAAAACTGAAATTGTTCTTACCGTGCAATCACCAAAATCCAATGTAAGGGTCTCAAGATTTTGAAGTCTTGTCAAGTGAAAGATATCGGATGTTGTGATTGTGGTCACAACATTATAACGACCTAATGACAAATGTAACTTCTTCAAATTCCCAAGTTTTGCAATATCCCATAGTCTCATCTCGTTAGTACTAGGACGATTCATTTTAAGAGACTCAAGTGAGGGACAACCAGCAATAAAGTCCCAAACTGTACCGCTTAGAAAATTGACATGAATCAATTCTAGGCTCAGTAGATTTGGATAGCCATGAAAATATTCCAAAGTAGCCATAGCACAAACATGAAGTACCAGATGTTTCAACTCACTGTGAGAGTAAAGTTGGGTTGGGAACGTAACTGGGTCACCATACCAGTTTGTAATAATCAGCTCCTCAACTCCATTGTCAGCCAAAAACAAGAGCCACTCATGAATGTGTTCATAATGAAAGTTGTCTATTCCAATAATTGATCTTGGCTCTACAGCAAAGACAAACTTTCTTATTGGACCCATAAGCCGATTTAAGAATCTAGTAACAAGCCTACCATCAAACTCGTATGTTAAATAATAAAAGAAATCCTCATCAAGTATGACATCGGTGAGCAAAGTCCACTTAGACCTCCAGTTTCTCGCTAAACTAGAGGTTCTCGCCGCTTCTAACAAAGGCAACCGATTCAAAATGTTAGTGATCACTTCATCTGGCATGTTGGTAAAACGATCGATCGACATGTTTTTGTTGGAAGTTGGGTTGGTCTTTTGAGTTCTGGAAATGAGGATTTATATTCTTGATTTCGATTTGCAGTTTATCTTTTCTGGATAATGTGGTTTTATGTGATTGGCAAAGTTGTTTGTTGGGTGGGTGTATTTGTTCCCGCGAAATTAAATGCAGCGTATCAGGGAAGAAACGGCTAATATCCATACTCACAATTGGTCCCTGGGTTGAAGCTTGGGTCAAAAAAGTGAATGGTCTATAATACCCTCGGTTTGACTGTCCCAATTCTGGTCAAGGGACGAATATGGCATTTAATGGGTACTGTTTGGACCCGTCGCGATGAAAAGTGCGTGGTTCGTCCCATCACGATCCTCCGATACAAGTTTAGGGACCAACAGTGTATTTTAGTCTAATAATAATAAGGGTTTTTCTAACATGTGCCCCGGGGGCATATGTTAAGCACACCAAAAAGACGGTGGGACCCACGAAAAAGGACGTCCGGACTCACATATTTTTATTTGAAAAATGTATTTTTTGTGGGTCCGGACGTCCTTTTTCGTGAGTCTTGTCGTCCTTTTAGTGTGCTTAATATGTGCCCCCAAGGCACATGTTAGAAAAACCCTAATAATAATAATAATAATAATAATAATAATAATAATAATAATAATAATAATAATGACAAAAACTATTAAATAACCACAATATTGTCATCAAGTCATTTATGGTTTTATAAAATTACTTTACCATAAATGCTGATGAAATTGTAATTTTATAATAAGAATAATAATAATAATAATAATAATAATAATAAATAATGATGACAAAAGCTTCTAAATTGCCTCAATTTTTGTCATCAAGTCATTTAAGATTTGATAACATTACTTTACCATAAAATCCTAAATGATGACAAAAATTGTAAATGTATCGCGGCTCCCCATTAATTTCTTGTAAATCATTTGAGTTTCTAATAAAGTGATGATAATAATAATAAAATAATAAATAAATATAAAACAACAACAATAATAATAATAATAATAATAATAATAATAATAATAATAATAATAATAATAATAACTAAAGCTCTTAAATAGCCTATTTTTGTCATCAAGTCATTTATTGTTTCATAAAATCATTTTACCATAAATGATGACAAAAAATGTAATTTTATGAAACCATAAAATACTTGATGACAAAAACTGAGGGTATTTTAGATGTGGGCGAGTCTAATTGTCGCAAATTTTAATATTTCAATTGACCATGCTTAAGAAACAAAACCCTATAAATTTAATAAAAAGGGAGGAAATTGTCAACGAAAAAGAAAAATATTGATAAAAAGCTTGAGTTGATTGATAAGAAGAAATTTCTGAAAAAAAAAATTGAAATTTTTTTTTTGAAAAATATTGATAATCTACTTTAGACGCGCTTTTATGTGCTTAGCAAGCAAATGCTCCCTTGTAGAAGGTTACAAGCAATAAACTTCATGATGATTGGCTTTAAGATATCATTAGAAAGATTTATATATAGATCTAGATGCAAGTTGTATTTTCAATTTCTTTGTTAAGTTGCCTCATTCTTTTTTAGTTTGTTGTCTTTTTATGTATCTAAACATGTCTTTGTTGTTCACTCAAATGCATCTATATATATCATCACTTTTGTCTAAAATCTTGAAGCTCATAAACTACTTATATATACATATAAACATACAATGTTTAATAACTCTTGTTGTACTACTTTTGTTACGTGGAAGATACGAAACTAGAAAGTTCTTTCAAAAAGAAAATTGTATAAACTATATCAATTGTATCTCGTGACATTTCAATATTAGTGTTTCCAAGATTAACAATCTGTATAAAAGAGAATGAGTGTTCAATTGGGTTGTATTGAACTAAAAGTCTTAGCAAGATCGCTTGTCCTGTATCTCACTAGGGTGATTTTTGTTCTTTTTAATACACCGGCATTCAAAAAAACATGTATGTTGTTATAATTTGTGTACGATATGTTGTAAATTTATATATTAAATAAAAATTTGATATGCAGAAGTGACAAGTAGGGCTGAGCAAAATCACCCGAAAACAGACCCAAACCGACCGAAACCGGGTCGCACCGAACCGACCTTATTCGGTTTTATATAACTATTTCGGTTTTTGTCTCTTCAGTTCAGTTCGGGCAAAACACATTTTTCGGTTCGAAATAACTAAACTAACCCGACCTGACATGACTGACTTTATTTGGTTTGTTTTCGATTTCGATAGTTATTTCTCGGTTCGGTTCTCGGTTCACGTTTTTTCCTTTTTCGAATTTCAGGTCGGGTCAGGTTTGACCCGTTCCTCAGCCCTTAACAAGTACCCTTTTGATACATGTGTTAATGTTATTGAATTGGTATGAATTTGTTGCATAACAAAATTAAATCCAAATTGATTATAAAGTTTGTTTGGTATGTGTTTAAAAGTCTTATATTAATTATGCAATAAATTTGTTTGATTTTGTTTCATGTATAAACAAGTTAATATTAATGGAATTCTATTCATATTGAAATCTTAAAAAGTGAAAAGTTATGTTGCACAGATTAATGTTTTTTAGTTAGGGTTTTGCTTTATGAATTTTGATTCAGTGATCATCAGTGTATTCATAGATGTTTCGGTTTTAAGAGTTTTGTGACATGATATAGTGTATAGATTAGTTATTTGAATTAAAGTTGAGAAAAATAAGACATGAAAAACGTGTTTAAAAAATGCACACAATAAAATACCTAAATGAAATTTCATAAATGTGATGCACTGATTTTATATGTTTGATAAAATGCTTAAATGATATTTTATAAATGTGATACATTAAATTCATACTTATGCACTAATTTTTATAAATGCCATGCTATTGTTTCATATTGGTTTCAAACGAGGGGTCAATTAGTCACAATGGTAACTATGATTTTGTGTATTTGCCGATTGATTTTAAGGTAATTTTCTAGCTTCCATATAGCCATCAAGAGATCTTCAATGGTAAGCCATTGCTAATTTTGATATATTGCGCATGATTATAGAACAAATGCGATGTGGGCCATGCATTCAAAAATGGATTTTTTTAAGTGTATAGAACAGAGATAACAGATCCTTGATGGTGTGATCCATCAATTTACTTCTTTAGTTAAAGTAGATTTGTATTTATGTAAATTATTATTTCATAACAGAAGCACTTCCTTAGATCCGTGGATCACATACCGGTTTCTTGGTACTGGTCCTAACCATCGTAATTGTTCGTGGCTAAAGATTCTATCTTAATTGTCAATGTTGATAGTCGATACGAGTTAGTTCATAAAGTGTGACTCTATTTAGTTATCTACATATGAAGAAATTACTATAAGTCTATAACTTTTAAAGATAGATTGGAAAAGATACAAAATTACACATTAGGAGAAAGGTTATGGTGGTGTATTTAGCGAAGAACGTGTAAAGTTATGCTTCATGATGGTCTTCTGAGCTTATTTTAGTTTCTTTGAATCTCAAACAGTTAATCCTAGAAATGTTACCTCTCATTGTAGCTGTTGTCCCAAAACTAGATCGATATATGTAGATTGCAAAGTATATGAAATGAATAAGTATATATTGTCTAACTATGAAATCGTTTACATGTATGTGTTTATATAGAATTCCAAACGGTAGGAAGTTACAACCGCCATAACTAACTATTTTGTAACCTCTATTAACTACCTAGCGGTTATTTAACTACCTTTAACCGCCAAACAATTATTAACTATCTATCGAACATGTTTGGTCCTTCATGTTTCGTTGTTTACGTATGAAGCAAAGAGTAAGATTATTTGTTCACATTCTCCTCCTTAATCTTGATCGTTGCTTCGTCCTAAGTCTTGAAACTCCGAGCATTTGTCGCATAGTCACGAACTTCAATCTTGGTAGAGCCTTCGTTAGAATATCTGCTCTTTGTAGTTCTCCGCTGATGTGTTCCACATTGATGTGCCCATTCTCTATGCATTCACGAATGAAATGGTAGCGAATATCGATGTGCTTGCTACTTCCATGAAAAACTGGGTTCCTGACGATTGCTATTGCTGAAACGTTGTCGACCTTCAGCGTTATCATTTTCTCTTCCCATCAAGTTAATTTACTAAGCAGTCGTTTTATCCATAAAGCTTGACATGCTGCTGCAGTAGCCGCCATGAATTCTGATTCACATGATGATATTGCCTCTGTTGGTTGCTTTTGAGTACACCAAGTAATGGGCAACTCTCTGAAATAAAATACTATCCTAGTAGTTCCTTTTCCTTGATCGGTGTTGATCCCATAACTACTGTCGCAATAACCTGTAATTTTGCAGCCGCCTTCTTTCTTGTATATTATGCCATGCTCCTTTGCTCCTTTGATATATCGGATTACTTGCTTTACCACCTTCAGGTGATGATCCTCCGGGTCTTGCATGAATCTGCTGAGTAGTCCGACTGAGTAACTAAGATCTAGTCTTGTATGTAGTAAGTACTTGAGACTTCCAATTAAGCTTCTGTAATAAGTTGCGTCAACTGAGTTTCCATCTTCCACCTTGACCAACTTAGTACCGGGATCCATTGGTATCTTCGTATCATTACTATCCGTCATACTTGTTTCCTTCAAGATCTTGTTAATATAACCTGTTTGCTTGATTGTATTCTCTCCTCCTGTCTGTGTAACTTCTATCCCAAGGTAATAAACTAACAATCCTAAGTCGCTCATTTCAAATTTATCTTTCATCTGGGATTTAAATGCTTCTATTTCCTTCCTTGGAGTGCCTGTGATTATCAAATCATCTACATAGACTCCAACTATAAGTGTAGAATTCTTGCTTCTCTTTGTATAAACTGCTTGTCCGAGATTACACTTCTTAAAGTCTACAGACTTTAAAGTTTGATCAAGTTTCACATTCTAAGCTCTTGGTGCTTGTCTTAAGCCATATAAATCTTTAGTAAGCTTATAGACTTTTCCTTAATTTCCTTGTTGAGTAAATCCTTCAGGTTGTGTAACGTAGACTTCTTCCTTCAAATCTCCATGTAAAAATGCTGATTTTACATCTAAGTGATGTACTTGCCAACCATGATATGCTGCTAATTCTAATATCAACCGTATTGTCTCTATCTGAGCAACTGGTGCAAATACTTCATCGAATTATATTCCTTGTTCCTGTACATATCCTTTTGGTACTAACCGTGCTTTGTATTTGACGATCTTTCCTTTTGCATCCCTCTTGGTCTTGTAAACCCATTTGAGTCCTATTGCCTTCTGATTTTCTGGAAATGTTGTAGGAGTCCATGTATTATTCTTGTTGATTGAATCCAATTCAATCTCCATAGCCTCAATCCATTTCTCGTCTGTTGATGCTTCCTTATAGTTACGGGGTTCTTCTTTCGTAAATAGTAAACTTTGTGGTTCAACTCTATGTGCATACTTATATATTTCGGTCATATATCTGTATTCACGTACTAGTGTATCATCAAATCTGTCTCTTGAGTTCTCTACAGAACTAGTAGTAGCCTCTTCTTCCTCTTCTGAGTGTGGGTCGTAATTGTATGTTGGTGGTGTGATTGGTGAAGCTGGATCAGGAATCTAATCCTGTTCATGATACGCGTTATCATCGTTTTATGTGTTAACTGGTGTAAAGTTTTCATTGTCAATTCCATCTACCACAAAACTAGCCCAAAATGTTTCTTGCGTACTCGTATCCTTTTCATCTTTATTCCAATCCTACAGTTTTGTTTCCATAAACTTTATGTCCCTACTAACATGTTTCTTCTTTGCTATTGGATCATATAACCTACATGCTTTTGATCCTTCCTCTACTCGTAAGTAAATCATTGGTATGCTTCTGTCGTCCAGCTTCTTTAAGTTAGGTATCGTTATCTTTGCATAAGCTGTGCATCCGAATATTCTTAGGTTTTCCAGATTCGGTTTTCTGTTGTAGAGTGCTTCATATAGAGTTTTATCTACCAGGGCTCTCGTAGGTACCCTGTTGAGTATACAAATTGCATGTTTAACTGCTTCTGCCCAAAAAGTCAAGGGTAACTTCATCGCTTTCATCATACTCCTCGTAGTTGATAACACTGTCCTATTTCTTCTCTCCACTACTCCATTTTGTTGTGGGGAGTAAGGTGCTGTCAACTGTCGTGCTATTCCATTTTCCTTACAGTACTTTGTGAATTCATTTGATGTAAATTCACCACCTCTATCCGTTCTTAGCATCCTTAATTTCATTCTCATCTCCATTTCTATCTTCCGTTTAAATTCCTTGAAAGTACTAAATGCCTGATCTCTCAACGTCAGAAAGTAGGCCCACATAAAACGTATATAATCGTCCACTAACAAGAAAATGAGTTTCTTGCCAGAGTGTGTGGCTGGACTTATAGGACCGCAAAGGTCTCCATATACCAAGTCCAACGGGTTCTTTGATCTGAATTTAGCTTGATTTGGAAATGGGGTTCTACTATGTTTTCCTAATAAACATGCATCACAAATCTGTCCGGCATGATTTATTCTTGGTATTCCTTCCACTAGGCCCTTCCTAGTTATATTGTTGATATCGTCAAAGTTCAGATGACCTAATCTAGCATGCCATAACCATGCTTGGTTATCTACATTTGCTAAGAGGCATATAGGTGCTTCTATCTGTAGTTGAATATTGTAAAGTCGATTCTTAGATCTTTCAATCTTCATTAACAACTTCTTGCTCTTATCATACGAAGTCAACTTGTTTCCGTCCATAATGACCTTACAACCTATCTCCGTAAGTTGTCCTAGACTTAGTATGTTGCTCTTGAGGTTTGGTATGCATTATACATCCGATACTATCTTCTGTTCCTGGTTTCTACAACCTAACAATATAGACCCTCTACCCATTATCTGTACATACAATCCATCTCCAAAACGTACTCGTCCTGTTACGCTTTCATTAATATCTCTAAAATGACTCTTTATTCCCGTCATATGGTTACTTGCACCATTATCTAAATACCATATGCTTATATCCGATGTAGCATATTTTCCTGGTTGAATTTGGCCTTCATTCAACAACACTTCCTCGTGTTCAGTTTCATGCATAGTCATTAATAGTGATGGTTCATCGTCCTCTAAGATAAGGTTTGATTGTTCATGAGTTGCTGATGTTCCTCTACAATCTTTCTTAAGATGTCCAAGTTTCTGACACTTGTAACATCGTACTTTACTCAAATTCCATTCACTTTTATTCTTATCCGAATTTCCTTTGTGATTTGAGTTCCCTCCTTGTGAGTTATTTCTATTTCTATTATTCTGCCAGTTCCCTCGTGAGAAATTTGATTTCCCTCCACGTTTATAAAAATGTTTTCTGTTTCCTGAGTGTTCGCCATGTGCGAATAATAAGTTTTCCTGGCTTTCTACTTGCCCTCCTTTCCGTAGTTTTATCCTTTCCTCAAACGCCTTGAGTTTTCCAGTGATCACATCTAAAGTGATATCGTCTAGATCACTTGTCTGTTCTATGGATGCTACTATTTGAATGAACCTATCTGGTGTGGAGTCTAATAGTTTTCGTACTAAAAGTGATTTATCCAAAGTTTTCCCTAATTCTTTTGCCTTCGTGGCGTAGCCGTTTAGTTTAGCCGTAAATGCATCCACCGTCTCATCTTCCTTCATCTGAAGTGAGTTAAACCCAATCATCAATGATTGTAACCGTGCTTGCTGTACTTTCTCTTTTCCAACGTGTCTTTTCTTTAACGAATCCCATAATTCCTTGGCCGTTTTACAACCCGCTACTTGTAAAATTACATCTTCGGTCAACGCTTGATATAGGAAGGCAGTCGTTGCCTTATCCTTCTTATCATCTACTTGCATGTCTTCCTTAGGTTCTATTGCTTCCCATAAACTATGTGACTCTAGTATAAACTTAATTTGTATAGCCCAAACTGTGTAGTTTGTGGTTTTCAACTTAGGGCATTGATATTGTGCAATAGGTGTTACGGGTTTTGGTGTACTTGATGTGTTTGTTGCTTCGTCACCGGCCATCTTAAAAGTGCTTATTATCTTCACTTTCTAATCTAATGGGAATTATCCTTCCTTGTATGGTATCTCTACTAATATGGGAATATCTAGTCTTCAGGGAATCCTAATAATACGGGATCAATAAATAGTTTTTGGGATTTTCTAATAGCACAAAATAACTATCTTATACTATTCGAATATAATTGAAATCCAGAAATGTTTAACTTATAAACTCGGTGTTGTGATGAACACAAATGTATTCCCTTTGTCTGGCGTTAGTAATATCGTTTACCAACGTTTTGTTGTTATTCCCAAGTTGGTTCCCTTTGCTTTCCTTGCCTCGTTGTCTTTTCACTTTCCAATTCGTATCCTTGGTTCTTTTGTATTCGAACTTGTATACTTCGAATTAATACACCACGTTTTGTGTCGAGTTCCTTTATTTCTTTCGACTTCCTGTCTCGAACCAAAACCAAAAGTGCCCTTGGCCTTTTTCTTTTCGAATTTCCTTCCGTCGACCAAAAATGTCTCGGCCCTTTTTTTAAATTCCTTTTTCCTCCCAACGAGCCAAAAACAAAACCACGTCCTCCTATCGAATTTTATTCCTTTGAACCAAAAGAATTTTTTGATTTTCTTTCTTGTTATACCACACTAATCACGTTGCCTCCTTGTACGTTGTTCTTGATTTCTTCCTTTGCTCTGAAATCCAATAACTTTCCTACGTACAAAAACTTGGTTCCAAACTTGGTAACCTTCACTGAAACAGAACAGAATTTGTTTGTTTCTGATTTATCTTCCTCGTTGTTGTTGTTCCCTTGTGTCGTCCCGACACTTCTCCACACAATTTCCTGAGCGCTCTTCTCTTCTTTACTTGTTACGTATACGTTCCAATATTTCTCTCCACAACAACGTTTCCCCGCGTTTTCTTCTACTTTGTGTTTTGTTCTAACCGGTTTCACAAAGTCTTCTTCCCACTTGTTCTATAACCGAAACAAAGTGTCCTTTCCTTGCCCGTGTCGCGTTAACTTCCAACACAAAAGAAATTTTCTTGGTACCTTTCCACTCTTGTTCCACGCTTACTACGTCAAGAGTTTCCTTCCCTCCCTTCGTTGTCACCAACAAAGTTTTGCCCACCAATTTCGTTTGATGTAAACGTTTGCAACCTCCTACATAAATGATTGTGCACTATCTTCTACGTATCCTTATTCAAGTATTTGTTTCTCTTGGAAGAAAAGAGAAAACAAAGCAAAATGTTCCTGCCGAAAACAAATTGTTTACAGTGTGTTCCCGTTGGGCTTCTCATTTGTATCTTGGTATCCAAACAAAGCGTATAACCACTTGCTCTGATACCAATTGTTGTCCCAAAACTAGATCGATATATATGTAGATTGCAAAGTATATGAAAATGAATAAGTATATATTGTCTAACTATGAAATCGTTTACATGTACGCGTTTATATAGAATTCCAAACGGTTGGAAGTTACAAACGCCATAACTAACTATTTTGTAACCGCCATTAACTATCTGGCGATTATTTAACTACCATTAACTGCCAAGCAGTTATTGACTATCTATCGAACATGTTTGGTCCTTGATGTTTCGTTGTTTACGTATGAAGCAAAGAGTAAGATAATTTGTTCACAGTAGCCTCATTTGTTATTTTTAAGATTTTATTACACAGGCTTAGCTTTTACTATGGATAATTTTTATTGATTATGTAGTATATTGATTCTGTTGGAATTTTTGATTAAATTCTTGCAGAAATCAAGGGGCCCAATTAAGAGTTCAATTGGTACGTTTGCTGTGCAATGCAACGATTGTTTCAAGTGGAGGACAATACCAACTGAAGAAGAATTTGAAGAGTACAGAAGTAAGCAAAATGATGATCCATTCGTTTGCACTAAACTTGAAGGAATTGTCTGTGATAGTCCTGCCGACATCGAGTATTATTCTTCTCGAACTTGGGTCATGGACAAACCCAACATCCCAAAAACCCCAAAAGGTTTTAAGAGAATCATTGTTCTGAGGAGAGACTACTCTAAAATGGATGTTCAATATGTGACTCCTGATGGCACAAGGGTACGAGCAACTCTAGGAATCATAGCCTATCTCAAAGAACATCCAGAATACAGTGATATTTCACCAACTGATTTCTGCTTCACATCCCCAAAGATAATGCGTGACACCATTCCTGAACATATCGTGAAAAAGAGTCCCGGTGGTGGTGTTAAAAAACAGAAAAAGGTTTAGATGTCGGTTTTTTACGAAGGGCTGTATTATCCGTGTGTTTTTAAGTTTTTATATGACTTTTTATCATGATGTATGTTCCGCTTTATAAAGTGGTTGTTGTTGACTTCCTAGAAACCAGGAAACGTTATCTCGTATGCAGTCTGTTGATTTTGATGAACCTGCGATTGTACTTTTATGAATACAAATAAACCAGTTTCTATGCATTTGTATGTCTCTTTTTATTTTCTACAAATAATATATTATCATCTGGATTGTCACTAGACTTGAAACCAATCAGACGATTAAACCAAGAACCAAAGTTGGTTCACCGCATTTATTATCTCTTGATGCCTCTTCCAGCAAGTGGATTGTATGTTTTCTTCTCGTAAATTTGTAAGTATAGGTATTTGTGGAAAAATAAAAACTGGCACAATTTAGACCGACTTATGCACATGTACGTGGAGTTAACAGATTGGCTTGTATTGTCAGTTTGGATCAACTCATGCACACTAACCATACTTTCCAAGTTTAAAATCTGCGAGTAGTTTTGCAATGAATGACTAGTTCTTCCATCACAAAGTATCAATGTATTATGGTATGTCAATATGTCTAAAAATACAAATTTGTTCTGTATCAATATGGCAGTATATGTTACAAAAAATAACTCAATGCAATATTTCTGTGAAGTGCTATATACACAAACATGTTACAAGATTAATGATGGATTGTTACAAGCTCTGTCTACAACTCTTTTCCACCAAAAAAAATGAAGTTTGGGATTTACCCTAACGTTAGTAGTTCTATACTTAGCCACTCTTTTCCCCGTATAAGCAACTTAGTATCTTTGACTTCAACTTCCTAACAAGTTAGTCAGGGTTGGTGTACTCTAGCACCATGTGTGGTGACTTGTATATTTTCAATAATGTCCAATACAGAACCTCCTCGAATCCAAGCTCCCGTTCAGCTCTTGCAGCATATATATCCTCGCATATCACAATCAACCTGTAAATGATACCAAATCAGTTTCAATCATAGTACCAATATAAAAAAATGTCCCAATGTCGGGCCATTAATTATACCTGTCACACGAAGGAAGGTTCTCGTAGGGGATTCTCATTCTCAGATCAGAGCACTGAAGCCTTATAAATCTACCAACTGCCAACACAAATGTAATATAGAGACCCCATATGCTTAATTTACTAAAAGTTTCTCCAAGAAACCCTTCTGAAAAGAAACATTAAATATCAGTCATCAAGCCAAACTCACAACACTAAGGCCTACAAATTTTACACCACACTTACGTGGCGTTTCTTCAGAAACTACAATCGCAGTGGGTCCGGTCAAATCTTCATTTATTTGTGGAGGCAAATGACACTTGTTGAGTAAATTAGGTAATAGGTGAAGATATGTATCCTTGAAACAAAGTGTCTTGCTATTCGGAATCGTCGCATTTCATTGATTACATTGATAACACATTAACGTGACGACATCTTATGAATCACGCAAGTTAAATACAAAAGATATGTTAGTTTAATGGACATAAATTAGTTGTCGTGAGTTAGGATCGAACTCGAGACCACGGAATTGCACACTTTACGTATGAGAATTAAAGTTTTAATAATTAAATATAAAATGTTGTATTTAGTTATTAATTACACAAAATGAATAACGAACGTTAAGTAATTAAATGTAATGGACTAATGGTCGTTAAATGTTAAAAAAAGAACTAAAGAGGAAATTAGATGAAAAGAAGGTTCCGGATTCCCTTTAGGTATAACCGATCGGCAAGGGAGAGGAGAAACCAATCCAAGTTCAACTTGTTCTCTAAGTTTCTACAAATATAAATACAAGGCCTAGGTTCATTGTTGTTCATCTCTTGTACACATAACCTAAACCTAAACTTGAGTTTTCTTGTTCTTTAGTCATAAATGATCGATCATATACCCTATAGGTTCTGTCACTTTGTTTTTTCATAAACAAATCGTTTTGTGTTCTTAAACTAGCATTTACTTTAATTCGTTATAGTACGTGTGTACAAAAACGTGGTACTTACACACTATTGTAAGTATCTTGGATTGAATTGCAAAAATGGTAAGGAAAAATTCTTATAATCCTTATAAACCCTAATTCAGATTCATCTCAATTGCTAGCATGGAATTGATTCTTGTTTAGCTAGAATAAAAGGTATGCATACGTTTATGTTTTAGTTAATTAATTATTCATTATATGTTTCTATACGCTTCTGCATGTGTACTTGATGTTTATTGTGTTTAATTATGATTGTCATGATATTAAAATTTCAACAGTGGCATCACAAGCCTTGAATAATATGTAATTAATTACTAAGTATGTAAAAAAACGGAGAATTATATTGTGTTTATGATATGATTAATTGTAGGGTTTATGTTAATTGTTGAAACCCTAATTTTAGGGTAGGGCTGATTGCCTATGAAAGCTTAATAAAAGTAAATAAATAGAAAATCTGAAACCCTTAAAAAAAATATAAGTTGATTTAATTTTTTTTTAGGTTAGGGTTTTGGTTTTTTTGTTTTGTTTATTAAATTGAATTAATTAAAACCTAGAATAATATATATGTTTACGTGAATTAATTCATGAATAAATTGTTATGTGACATAGAATTGTATGCGATCTTGTGACTAATTGAATAATTGTTATGTTGAATCCATGATGAGACATGCATGTTTGTCATGGATTGTTGCTTATATGATTAATTGTTAAGTTTTTATTATTGTTTTAGATAATTCTTGAATAGGGAAAGACCTGAATAATATTAATGAATCAATTATGTGCAATATGGTATATGTTTGACTATGGCGTCGTATGCAGCAAGGCAAAGAATATTAATAAAAAACGAATAACAAAAAGCCAGCGTTTTGATGCAGCATTAACCTTCGTCCTTTTGAACCATAAATTAGAGAGGTCCAATGCATAAAAGGGTAGTTCAAGATATCATAGGCATTAAAAATGGCGCACTTGATAAGGCTCAGATTCGTAAAATATTAGAAAAAGATGAACAATCTGCCATGGTTGCAAAGTTAATAACTTGCACCGCCAAGATGCAGATAATCTCAATTTGGCCTAAAGTCTAAAAAACATTTAATGTTTATCATCACAACATCTTACATTATTCTTTTATACTAAAAACGCCAAGAGAAAATTGTTTAGAAAACAACGTCGTTTTGTGGCAAGTATGAAACGAAATTGTATCGAACGATAAACGTATACCAAAAATCATAAAGTCAAACACATGTGGGCTGAAGCTTGAAAAACAAATAGACATCCAAAAAACTCCGTTTGGTTGAAACATAATCTCCAATGACCTAGTTAAATGTCGAACACTCAAAAACCGTTGAGGGTGCTTGATACAATGCTTACACAATATGCAACAATAATTAAAATTATAACAACAACTCAACGCTTTTTGACAAATCCCACATTTTAGGTGCCTCGAGGCCTGCGCAATGGTCCTAGGCAGCCCTTAAACACCATTTTCCTTACGATTTCGTTATACTCAGAATATTTGTGCATTGGCTATCTAGTTTTTGGCATGCCAAAACTATGACTAAATGTCTGTTCAAATCGTCACAGCCTAGCAAGTGCTATCCAGCCTTAATACGTTGTAAAAAATAGAAATTTGAAGAAATGAACGACATTGTTTTGACCCACGACTATTTCCAAGTATTAATCAACGCCGTATGCGGTAAGGCAAAGGAAAAAAAATAACAAAAAGGTGTCATTTTTGTGCAGCATTAAATGACATCTTTTCTAACCTAAAATTAGAGAGTTCATGGTCATAAAAAGGTAGTTCAAAAATTTGTATGTATTTAAAAAATGTCTCACTTGAGCACATATCAGACTTTAAAAAACATGTCATAAATTAATCAAACATAAACATATACCCAGAAATCCACTAACAACATAGAAACTAAAATAAACACAACTTGTAACACACCATGTAAAATCAACACTTATGATTACACATCAGTCTTATGACAAGGCATAAACAAACAATATAGAGTCCATACAGTACTTATGGCCACATAACATCACATATTAGCCTTTGAAAGCCATGTTAAAGTTTAAACAAACTATGATTATACATCAATGTTATGACAAAAATCATAGAAAAGCAAACACATATCGCCAAATCCACGAATAAACTACAAAGTGTAAGAGAAGACGAAATACCATACATTAACAAATCAGATTACTCCTACAGATGAGCGTTGCATGTGTCCGAGAACATATAGATCCAAGAAAAGAAACAGATACTCCACATTTTTCGTGTGTGTGTAAAACAGTGATGTGTGTGAGAGAGAGTGATTGTGAGATGTGGTAGATTTCATCCTTATCTAGAAGGAAAAAGAGAAAGTAAAACCGAGAAAAAACACACCTAAACCGTATGAACCGAACCAACAGATACAAAAGGAACCGAGTCGGTTCGGTTCGGTTCTCGGTTTATGTCTTCAACAAAATTGGTTTTCGGTTCGGTTCGATTTTGGTTGGTTCTGGTCTGTTTTGACTAGATGCTCAGCCCTACAGTCTCAACTTTTACTCAACAATTGCAGCACCTTTTGTCTCTTTTATTAATTTTTTATTCTATCTTTTATCATTTTAAAATACCTCTAAAACACATATACCCACACACAATGACACGACCATTAATTAATACCCTCTCTCATCTAAATACCCCTCCCTCTTCTTTTCTTTCGAGGCGTAAATGCCACTCAAAAGTTTTTTTAAGAGATAATTGGTTCCAATTAAAATAGGATGTGTGGGCAATTTTAATTTTTTGACAATAGCAACAAAATGCGAAAGAAAAAACTAGGATCGTAGTGATGAATCAAGTATTTATACTACGAGATGAAGGATTTATAAGGCTTTAGAGTGTTGAATGTTTTTAGTATGTGGGTGGTGGGCAATTTAAGTTTTGGGTGGGGGCATTTTCGTAAAAACGTCAAAATTAAAAAAAATTATACTAAAATATCAACTTTTTCGGCTAGTCATGAGGGATATTGGCCCCATACTTGCTATATACATCCATTCCTAATTGGTACGCTTTTAATTTTTACACTATAATGTATAACTAGTTAAAACATGTTATATATAAAATACAAATTTCTAATGCTTATAATAAATTATATTAATAAAAATAAAAATGCAGTATATAAATAAGTAAAACATCCCTTTCTTGCATGATTTCCCCCTCCACACACTTGACAATACTAGAAATATCTTAGACCCACACTGTACTCACACTGTACTCTATAGTAAGAGCACCCGGTGTGGGCTCGTTGTGGGTGTTCGTCGTCTGAGCTGGACGTTCGTCGTCCTTCGTTGTGACACCGCTGGAGCTCGCCGTCCGTCGCCGTGATTTGTGGCGTCGTCTGCACGACGAAGATGAAGGTGTACTATTTTTTTTTCTCTTTTTTAATAAGGTGATATTGTGATAATAAGGTGATAAAGTGGTAGTGGTGGGCCCCAAATGAAGAGGTTGAGGTTTGTTATGAGTGAGGAGAGGGTTTGTTGTGGTTAGTTGTGAAAAAATTGGATGCTGATGTGGCGCTGAGTTGGCACGACGACGAACCTTCACTTCGTTTTGACACCTAGTGCTCTAACAGCCACATCTCATCTCTTCAAAGCACAACATCCAAGACACTATTATCTCTAGAACCTTCCGGTCCTTCATCCTCTTCACCTATTTATACTCTCATTACACACACTCACCACACCTTCAAAAACACACACAAACATTGCAAACCTTAAAAAACAATGAGAAACAAAAATGCAGACAGTGAAAGATGAAGAAGTGACCATAATCTCATCATCATCCTCATCCTCGTCATCACCAAGGCCAAAGGAGGGTTTAAACGAAGTGGGCCCACCTCCATTTCTGAAAAAAAACATTCGACAAGTGACGAGGTGGTGTCGTGGAGCAGGACCAGGAACAGTTTTGTTGTCTGAGATCCGTATCGGTTTTCGACTAGTTTGTTGCCTAAGTATTTTAAGCATAGTAATTTTTCGAGCTTTATAAAGCAGCTCAATAAAGTAACTAGTACTTTTGCGATTAGGCCATCGTCCAAGTTATAGCTAGGGTCTTTAATGCTTTGTGTGATGCTCATTGTCGTATTTTAGCTAGGCAGATTCATATGTAGGAAAAGCAGATTTGCGTGTGCGCCCCTCTGGGTGGTTGGCTATTGTCATACTTTGGGCCAACAGGGCATATGACAGCATCAACGATTACAGTACTTTATTGCCCAACATACCTCACGAATCGAGTGAGAGAGGCATATGGTAACATTAATGAAGTGTCCTTGCTGGAACCATTTATTTCATACACGATCTGACCCCGAGGGTCACGCTATACACGTCATGATTGGCTATTGTTGTTGTCTGATGTTTATTATGATGTTTATTAGATGGATACAAAGGTTGCAAATTTGATCAAAGAATCAGAGTTTCATCTCTGGTTTGAGCCTCTGTGGCAGCGGGTTCAAACCCGGTAGATTAGTAGGCTAAAAGGTCGGAAACCATGATTACCCTATACAAAATAGAGGCAATTCTAGTTTCAGTACTTCAGTTGAGCACATTCATCACTCTAATTTTAAGTCTAATTTTTACAATTTAGGTAAATCCAAGTTGTGGATCTGATACTTTTTTCGAGACCGATAATACAGCAATGGTAGTTGTAAATACCAAGTTTGTTGAAGTTCACTCATAGTTAACTATGTATAGCAACCACCTATCTATTTTTGTCAAACAACTTGCATTCTACAACATACACATCTTCACAAGCCCCGCCTCGAGAACAGTATGTGTGAGGTGAAGTTTAGGTTATACTCAAGAGTGACTTTGTGGTCCAAGGAGAATGCTTAGGAGAATATCTACCCATACCGGGGAAGGCAATATATAGTATAACACTTAACGAGTTATGATTGTATAGAAACGACCCATTGTACAATTGATGCTTATTCACTAACTCATAGTACAATTATGAATCCATTGTTTATCTTGATAAAAATCAAGGTATATAGTACTAATGGTACTTATAAGGAGATGCAAATGTAGAAAAAATCACATATAGTTATGGTAAGTCATTTTTTATAACACGGAGATATCAATTTATCCCACATCGAACTAATGTAAGTAACTTTACAAGAGCCGAGCTTATAAATACGGTGTATCTCATGCCTTCAATATCCAAACACGAGTGCCTTAAATAGGGTATCGTATAGTTTAAAAGTACATTTCTTCTCCTCGGGAGCTCGAGTGTGACGACATGTCCCTAAAGTAAATTCACTATCCCTTCCTTTTATTTTCTTTTGCATCATTTTTAGTTTATGTTATCTTTCTGTAATTTTTCTCTTAGTTTTGCTTTAGTTTTATAATTACTTACCTGCATTTATTTTCTTCTGCATCATTAGTGCTTTATTTTCATCTTTATACTTACTTGGTAACATGAACTTGATTTACACATTCATAGCCCATAAGTGAAGTTTCAGGCTTCTGCAACAACTGTTTCAGTCATTCGTTACCAAACTATCGTATTGGCGCATGATATTTTCATCTTTAGCATAGGCCATAGGGAATACATTTTCTATTTCCATCACATTCAGGTGCCTAGCTCCCATCCTCAACTTGACTACCGGCTTTGTTAGTTACAGTGCATCACCTGTTGGAAAATTTAGTGCACTTGTGGGATTAGTTCACACCTTGTAATGGGTTAGGAGGTACGGAGTGTACACCCATAAGGTCCATGAACACCCTGACTCTAATAGTGGTTTGTATTGGTAGTGCTAGTAGAAAATACTGCTTAAGGAAAGTACTGCTTGTGGAAAGTACTGCTTGTGGTTTCCACTGATAGGCAGTCTTTCCACTGAAGTGGTGTATCCACTGATAGTGCTATGAAAGTACTGATAAGCAGTGTTTCCACTGATAAGCTGTACTTCCACTGCAAGTGGAAAGTACTGCTAGTGGAAAGTACTGCTTATGGAAAAGTACTGCTAAATGGCAGTTACAACTTCTTTATGACCACGTTTAATTGGTCATGTAACCACTAATGGCTATAATGGGGATAATTATGAGGCTATTAATGGGCCGATTAATACTCATAATTCCATTGGAATAGCTCAAGAGTAACCTCCTATATATAGGAGATTTGAACATGCATGAGACACACAGAAAACACAAAACACTTATAAGCGCAAGGGTTATTGAATTGTGCCTAATTCTATAACAGCATTTGGTCTTATCCCAAGTAGATATTCGTGTAACCCAGGCATTAGGGTCGAATAGTTTACTTTGGAAAGTGATCACACGATTCCAAGTGATATCCGGTAACCACCTAATGGTATTGCTACAGTCATTGATTGTCATAACCCTGTTCTGGGAGATACACACCAACAATCAAAGTAAACTATTTTGTGATAATCAATGGCAACTGCTGCAATGAAACACATGGCTTCAAACTTTGCTAAGCTGGATAAGTTTGAAGGGGTGGACTTTAGGAGGTGGCAGAAGAAGATGCACTTCTTGCTGTCAAGCATGAGTGTGGTTTATGTGCTGACTACTCCAATTCCTGATGATGGGGATGATGCTACAGTGGAGCAGATCAGGAGGAGGAGCAAGTGGGAGAATGATGACTACATATGCAGAGGTCTTATTCTGAATGGTATGTCTGATTCTTTGTTTGATATTTATCAAAACTTTGAATCTTCCAAAGAACTGTGGGATTCCTTGGATGCCAAATATATGGCTGAGGATGCATCAAGTAAGAAGTTCCTTGTTAGTAATTTCACAAATTACAAAATGACTGATTCAAGACCAGTTATGGAACAATACAATGAACTTCTTGGAATACTTGGAAGGTTTACACAATACCAAATGAACATGGATGAGGCTATCAAAGTCTCGTGTGTCATTGACAAACTCCCTCCTTCATGGAAAGATTTCAAGCATACCTTGAAACATATGATGGAGGAGTTAACTCTTGTTGAGTTGGGCAGTCATCTGCACATTGAGGAATCTCTCAAGGTGCAGGATAATGACAAGCCAAAGAGTAGCAATGCTACTGGTGCATCTGTTGTCAATATGGTGGCGCATAACAACTCCACCAGGTACAATGACAACAAAGGCAAACGCAAGTATCATGACAACACAAGGGCAGATCCTAACAAAAAGGCAACACCTACTTGTTGGAAATGTGGCAAGACTGGTCACATTAAAAGGGACTGCAAGGGTGTTAAAATTGGTGGTAAAGCCAATGGATCAGGCACTAATGGTTTAGGGAGTGGTGGTTCAGCCAACTCACTGAAAGGTCAGAATATGTTTAATAAGTCTTTTCAGATTTATTATGTTACATATGTATCTGAATCTTTTTATGTGCAAGATGATGATGTTGCATGGTGGGTTGACTCTAGTGCAACAGTTCATGTGTGTAAAGATAGAAGCTGGTTCAAGACTTATGAGTCACTGAATGATGGTTCTATTCTTCACATGGGAAATGAGTCAACAGCCTTGGTGCATGGTCGTGGTTGTGTAGATCTTAGGTTTAGTTCAGGAAAGATTGTAACTTTGTTTGATGTTATTCATGTTCCTGATATCAGGAAGAACTTGGTTTCAAGTAGTATTTTGAATAATCATGGATATAAACAAGTTATTGAATCTGATAAATTTGTGCTTTCTAAGCATGGTGTTTTTATTGGTTTTGGTTATTTATGTAATCAAATGTTCATGCTTAATATTTCTACTGACAATGTTAATTCAGCTTTTGTGACAACCACTGACACTGATTCTAGCCTATGGCATGCAAGACTTGGTCATGTACACTATAAAAGGATGCAAGATATGTCAAGGGATGGTTTAATCCCTGCTTTTGACATGGAAACTGAAAAGTGTAAAACTTGCATGTTGACCAAGATAACCAAGAAACCCTTTCAGGGTGTTAGTCATGAGACTAAGATCTTGGAGCTTATTCACAGTGACCTGTGTGATTTGCATGCCACTCCTTATTTGGGGAATAAGAAGTACTTTGTAACATTTATTGATGATGCTTCTAGATTTTGTTATGTCTATTTGTTACATACTAAGGATGAAGCATTAGATAAATTCAAAGTGTTTAAAACTAAAGTTGAATTACAACTTGGGTCTTTAATCAAAAGATTAAGGACTGATAGGGGAGGTGAGTACATGGATACTCAGTACTTTCAGTCTGTTGGAATTATCCATGAAACGACTGCCCCTTATACTCCTCAGCAAAATGGTATTTCTGAAAGGAAAAACAGGGTGCTGAAGGAGATGGTTAATTCCATGTTGTCCTATTCAGGACTGAGTCAAGGGTTCTGGGGTGAAGCTATGTTAACAGCTTGCTATTTGCTAAATAGGGTTCCCAACAAAAGGAACAAGGTTACCCTTATGAACTCTGGACTAAAAGGAAACCTAACCTGAACTATCTCAGGGTCTGGGGTTGTAGGGCTGTTGTAAGACTCCCTGATCCAAAGCTGAAAACTTTGGGTGAAAGAGGCATTGATTGCGTCTTTGTTGGATATGCTGAGCATTCCAAGGCTTTTAGGTTCTATGTTATTGAACCTAATGAACATGTTTCAGTTAACTCCATAATTGAATCAAGGGATGCAGACTTTGATGAGAATAGATTCTCATCAGTCCCTAGACCAAGTCAGAGGATTCCTAATGGAACTCTTGACACTGGTGTATCAGAGGTCCCTGATGATGAACCATCAGTGGTCCTTGATGAGGTTGTGGTTCAGTAACCTGAACCTGTGCTCAGGAAGAGCAAAAGGGTTAGGACTCCAAAGTCATTTGGACCTGAGTTTCAACTGTACTTAGTTGAAGGAACCAGGGATGAGGTCTCTGACCAATACTCCTATTGCTTCATTGTTGAGGATGATCCCAAGACATTTGAAGAAGCAATGAAGTCCCAGGACATTGCTTTCTGGAAAGAAGCAATCAATGATGAGATGGATTCCATCATGGGCAACAACACTTGGGTGTTGGTTGATCTACCACCAGGTTGCAAGCCTCTGGGTTGCAAATGGATTTTCAAAAGGAAAATGAAAGTAGATGGAACTATTGAAAAGTTCAAGGCTAGACTAGTCATTTAGGGCTTTAAACAAAAGTCAGGAATAGACTATTTTGATACTTATGCCCCTGTGGCTCGTATCAGTACCATAAGACTGCTGATTGCTATGGCTTCTATTCACAATCTGGTTATTCATCAGATGGATGTGAAAACAGCTTTCTTGAATGGTGAATTGGAAGAGGAGGTTTATATGAACCAACCTCAGGGCTTCATCATGCCAGGCAATGAAAACAAGGTGTGTAAACTGATTAAGTCTCTTTATGGACTGAAGCAGGCACCTAAGCAATGGCATCAAAAATTTGATGAAGTGGTTTTGTCTAGTGGTTATGTTCTTAACCAAGCTGACAAATGTGTATATAGGAAATTTGATGAATCTGGTAAAGGAGTCATTATTTGTCTATATGTTGATGACATGTTGATCTTTGGCACTGACCAAAATCAGGTTGACCTGACAAAGGAATTTTTGTCATCAAGGTTCTCCATGAAAGACATGGGGGAGGATGATGTTATCCTTGGTATAAGGATTAAACATGAAAGTAATAGAATTTCTATATCTCAGTCTCATTATATTGAGAAGGTGCTGAGGAAATTCAATTACTTTGATTGTACTCCTGTGAGTACACCTATGGATACTTGTGAGAAGCTGATGCCTAATCATGGCAAGGCTGTATCTCAACTTGAGTATTCTAGGGTAATTGGCTGCCTGATGTATGCCATGACTTGTACAAGGCCTGATATTGGTTTTGCAGTGGGAAAATTGAGCAGGTATACTAGTAATCCTAGTGCTCATCACTGGCAAGCAGTTCAGAGGGTACTGAAGTATCTGAAGAGAACTATGGATTATAGTCTCTCATATACTGGTTATCCTTCAGTGTTGGAAGGTTACACTGATGCAAGTTGGATCAGTAACACTGAAGACAATTCGTCTACCAGTGGCTGGGTATTCCTACTTGGTGGAGGTGCAATTTCTTGGGCATCCAAGAAGCAAACTTGTATCACCAGTTCAACAATGGAATCTGAATTTGTGGCTTTAGCAGCTGCTGGTAAAGAAGCTGAATGGTTGAAAAACTTGCTTCTTGAGATTCCATTGTGGCCTAAACCTATAGCACCTATTTCTATCCGGTGTGATAGTGCAGCTACATTGGCTAAGGCTTATAGCCAAATGTACAATGGTAAGTCTAGACACTTAGGTGTTAGACATAGCATGATTCGTGAGCTTATCATGAATGGGGTGGTATCTATAGAGTTTGTGAGATCTCAACAAAACTTAGCTGATCACTTGACGAAGGGTTTGGCTAGAGACTTGGTTATAAAGTTTGCTAAAGGGATGGGTTTAAGTCCAACTTAGTCAATGAATGCTAGGACACCCAACTCCCTCCTAAGGAAACTTGGGAGCTGAGTTCAATGTGGAAAGCTGAACATTCAGTGGACTGGAGCACATGTTTTATTTACATCCCAAGGTTGTGCTCAGAACCTGCTGAAAGGAGGATGAAGTCTTTACTTCTTAATGGTTAATTTTCTTTGAAAAAGTGCTTGGCAGGAGCATGACTAAAGAGGAACCACCTATGTAAATGTTGAAGTTTTGCCGCTTCAGGAAGCTTTGGACTTGTTGGGATATGAAAGTGCTGAAGATATCAAAGTACTGAAGATATGGAAGTACTGTAAGCTGCAAAGTACTGGAAGAAGTTAAACAGTCAAAGTACTGCTAAAGACAAAGTCAAAGTACTGCAGATAAAGTCAAAGTACTGCTAGATTAGAAGAACTGTTATATTCGTTTATGGAAAGTATTGTATTCCATGTTTAGATTACTTGTCGTACAAGGTTATCAATTGTAAACCGACTAGGATATCCTTGAGCCTATAAAAGGACTCCTAGATTGGCATTAGAGGTACGATTTTCAGAAAAAGAGTTTTAGAGTTTACGAATTAAGAGTTTAGAGAAAAGTTCGAATATCTTAGAGTTGTATTAGAGTATCTGCATAATAAGCAGATTTAGAGTTTTATTAATAAAGTTTCTTTTTAGCTTTGTTAAGTAAATTCCGCGTACTTAATAAAGATTGCTCAGTGTTTCTTTGTTAATAACTTAGGATTTATCCGAGGTTATTAAACCTTAACAAGCTAGTTTAGTTTGATTAAAGTATATCGATCCAACAAGTGGTATCAGAGCTTGTGTGGAAACTCTGACTAGGAAGAAACCCTAAACTATTCAAGATGTCGACTGAAGCTGTTCCACCACCCTCAATCACCTCACTCAGAATTCCAGTTATTAAGAAGGGAGAATATGATCTCTGGTGCATGAAGATGAGGCAGTATATTGCCATTACAGATCATGCTCTGTGGAATGTGATTGTGAATGGGAATGAAGTTGTTCCAGAACCTGTTCAAGTTCCTGGACAACCTTTAGCACCAAAAGCAGTTTTACCACAAGCAACCCTAAGGAATCAAGAGAAGGCTCTTAACATTCTCTTGTCTGCTATTCCAGATGGTCATCTTCTCAAATTTCACGATGCTAAAGATGCTAAGCAACTCTGGGCTGCTCTCAAGACCAGATTTGGAGGGAATGAAGCCTCTAAGAAGATGCACAGAAACTTGCTGAAACAGCAGTTTGAAACATTCACAGTAGGAGAAAGAGAGAGTCTTGATGCTGCATATGATAGGTTTCAGAATCTCCTCAACATGTTGGAGTTATACAAGGCAGAAGTATCAGTTGAGGATGCTAATCTGAAGTTTCTAAGGAGTTTGCCATCTACATGGCATGTGATTGCTACTATGATCAGAGGACAACAAGGATTGGAGGTTATGGACTTTGATGATCTTTATCATCAATTGAAGGTGTATGAACATGAGATGAGTGGTCAACCAAATTCTAAATCTCACAGCATTGCTTTTCTATCATCTGAAAAGAAGAGCAGTACTTCCAAAAGTACTGCTTCTCCTCAAAGTACTGTTTCTCAAAGTACTGCTGTTTACAATCCCCCATCATATACTCAGCAGGCCCCACCATCAACCACTTTGAACTCAGATGAAGTTGTGTGCTCCTTCTTTGCACAACAAGCAAGCTTACCTGTCACTTATGAAGAGGATCTAGCACAGATTGAAGAAGATGCACTTGAGGAAATTGATATCAGGTGGCAAGTTGCTTTGATCACTGCAAGAATCAAAAAGTACATGAAGAAGACAGGCAAAAACATTGATTTCAAACCAAAACAAGGAATAACTTTTGACAAATCTAAAATTGAATGCTTCAATTGTCAAAAGACTGGTCACTTTGCAAGGGAGTGCAGGTTTGCTAAGTATCAAGCAAACAGAACATCTGAGAAGCCTAAACTTGAGCTCAAGGAGATTCCAATAACTGAAACAAAGGCGTTGGTTGCTCAAGAGAAGTTATCAGAAGTGGACTGGAGTGAAGAGTTTGATGATGAACCAGTGACGTACTGTATGGTAGCAGTGGAAGATGCAGTTGAAGACACAGTGGAAGCATTGGACTGGAGCACTGCTTTTGCTGAAGAATCTAAACATGTTGCTTTGGAATCTGATGATGGCTTTGGAGGTTTTGATTGGAGCAAAGAAAGTGAAGATGATCCTGTTCTTCTTGCTATGGTGGCTACTTCACCAACTCAGTCTCCTATCTCTGAGGTATGCTCAAACTGTTATGAATTCTATCAAAAATTGCTTAACAGTTATGTGATTGAAAGAGATAATTGTATTAGGGCTAGGTCTGAGGTAGCAGGTTATCAAATCACTTTAGAGTCTATAGAAGCAAAAATCATAACACATGAAAATAATGAAATGGCTTGGGCTGAAAAATATGAACAACAGGATTATCAGTTGAAACTTAGTGAATGGAAACTAAACTGTAAAATTGCTGAAATTGAGAAATTAACTAAGGAAAGAGATGATTTGGTAGCTAAGTTTGATGCTTGGAAAGAGTCTGGCCTGTCCCATGTTCAGTATGTTGAAAAACAGAGAAGGGCTTACATTAGAACAGGCTTAGGATTTGGAATGGACTTTAGTACTGAAGAAGAAAATCAACCTAGTGATCAGGATGATGGTGATTTTGAGGATACAACTACTAGTGATGATGAGCTCATTAACTATTTAGATTCATCTAGTAATGAAGGCTCAGTAAGTGAACCACCTCCTAAGAAAGACAATGGTTATCATGCTGTTCCCCATCCCATTAGTCATCACCCCTCTAGGCCTGATGTTTCTCGTTATGGAGTAGATAGTCTAGAGTTCAGGAATAAGCTAATTGCTAAATCTAGAACTGAGAAACCCAAAGAAACTGTTGAAAACAATGTTCAAAATCCAGCAGTACCTTTTAATCAAAGTACTGCTGAACAAGCAGTACCTTCTGCAAAACCTTTTCAAAACAGTACTGCTAAACCTTTTTGGGATAATTTTGGTCAAAACAAATTTTATCAGTCCTCAAGAAGGCAAAACAATTTTGGGCATAGACATAGAAGAAATCACTTTGGTCATATGGGTCAAAAACTGTGTTTTGTGTGTTATAGTCCTACTCATTTAATCAAAGATTGTGACAGACACTCAGAATATCTAAGCAAGTTTCCAAGGAATAAGTCTAACAATCAGAGACCTAGAGAGCACAAACCAGTTTGGACTAATTCTAATAGGGTTAATCACAGAAACTTCACACCAGACCATAGATACCCACATCAGAGAAGAACTTCAGTATCTCACAGTACTTTCCAAAGTACTGCTCAAAGACAAGGTACTGAAAACCATACTTGGGATAGAAATTCTAGGAGACCTCATTATCAACCTAGAAGTTATCACAGTTCATATAGGGGATCTAGATCACAAGAACCTCCTGTTAAAACTGAATGGGTTAAAAGGGAAAGAACTGCTGGGAGACATACAGTACGTTCAACAAAAAGTGAATCAGATGTTTTTGTATCAAGAGAAAAGGCTAATAATCTGGTGAAAGAAATTTATGTTGAAAAACCAAAGAGTTTTGAAAATCCACATGCTAAACATCAAAAGATAATTTTGGATCATAATCTGAGAGATAGTGAGAACTACATACTCAAGGAATTTGAGTTTGTGACTTCTCAAGGGGAACACAAGTCAGTAATGGCTTGGGTTCCTAAAAGTTTCTAACTCTTTTCTTTATGTGCAGGGCAACCCAGAAGAGGAGCTTAAAGATCATCTTATTGTGGATAGTGGTTGCTCTGGAAGTATGACAGGTGATAAAGAGATCCTGTCTGATTTTAGAAGTATTAGTGGAGGTAAAGTTGCATTTGGGAATGATCCCAATGGAGGAAGGATTACAGGGAAAGGAACAATTAAAGCTGGGAGAATTGATTTTGAGAATGTCAGATATGTGAAGGAACTGAAGTTCAACTTGTTGTCAGTCTCTCAAATTTGTGATAAAAAGCATCCTGTGTTGTTCACTGACACAGAATGTCTTATCCTTTCTTCTGACTTCAAACCTGTTGATGAAGACTTGGTAGTACTAAGGGTACCAAGGACAAATGATGTGTATAGTTTAGACATGAAGAGTCTACATTCGTATGGAAGAGCCACATGTTTGGTGGCTAAAGCAACATCTGAAGAGGCACATCAATGGCATAGACGATTGGGCCATGTGAATTTCAAGAACATCAACAAACTGGTCAAAGGCAATTTAGTTAGAGGTTTACCTTCAAAGACTTACAGGAATGATCAATCATGTTTGGCATGCAAGAAGGGTAAACAACACAAAGCTTCTTGCAAGAAGCTTGATGAAAGGAATATTAGAGAACCATTGGAGCTATTACACATGGATTTATTTGGACCTGTCTCTGTGGCAAGTTTAAATAAAAAGAAGTACTGTTTGGTTGTTACTGATGATTGTAGTAGATTCAGTTGGGTTTTCTTTTTGGGATTTAAGGATGATACCTTTGATGCTATTCAAACTCTTATAATAGCACTTGAAAATCAGTTAAGACTCAAGGTTAGAGGTATTAGATGTGACAATGGAACTGAATTCAAGAACAAGCCTATGGATGATTTTTGCGCAAATAAAGGTATAAAAAGGGAGTTTAGTATTGCTAGGACTCCTCAGCAAAATGGTGTTGCAGAGAGGAAAAATAGAACTTTGATTGAAGCTGCAAGGACCATGTTAGCTGATTCTCATCTCCCTATTCAATTTTGGGCAGAAGCTGTAAGTACTGCATGCTATGTACTTAATAGAGTCTCTGTCACCAAACCTCAGATGAAGACACCCTATGAATTGCTGATGGGCAATAAACCCAACATTCGTTTTATGAAGCCTTTTGGATGCCCTCTTACTATTTTAAACACTATTGATAATTTGGGGAAGTTTGATGGCAAGTCTGAAGAAGGTTACTTATTGGGATATTGTACTAACAGTAAAGGATTTAGAGTCTACAACAGAGTTACTAAGAAGATTCAAGACTGTCTTCATGTTCAGTTCTTAGAAGATCAAGACAATGAGAAAGGGAAGGGTCCTGATTGGATGTTTGATCTTGAGATTTTATCTCCTTCAATGAATTATGTACCTGTTAGAGAGGAAAATCAACCTTTGCATAATGAGGAAGATATTCAATATGTTGTTCATGATATTCATCTTAGACCTGATGCTATTCCTGATAAAGATCCTATGAGTTCAAACCAAAGTACTGATATTCCTAAGAAAAGTACTGTCTCTCCAAAACAAAGTACTGATGCACCACACTCCTCATTATCTACTGAGGATCAATCTATTCAAGAGGAACTTAATCAGATGCTTCTTCAAGATGTTTTAGCACATTCTTACACAGATGAACAAAGGAAAGCTTATGAAAAGGCAAAGAAGAAGAACAAGACTGCAGAGTTCTCTTCCAGTACTTTGGACAGTACTTTCAACCAAAGTACTGATGCACCTGTTGACAGTACTTTAGATGATTTGGATGATCCAACCATGCCTGAGCTAGAAGAAACTGATGATGAGCTTGAAGATGAAGGTATTTTCACAAATTCCAATGAAGGTGCTGATTATACTAACTTAGATGATACATATGAAGTTCCACAGTCTCCAATCTTACGCATTCATAAAAATCATCCAACAGATCAAATCATTGGTCCTTCTACTTCTGGAGTTATGACAAGACACAAAGCTAAGGGTTTCACAAAACCTCATAATGCTTTACTTAGCTTTGTGTATAAACAAAACAGGCTAAATCATAAGGATCATCAAACCTGCTTATTCACCTGTTTTATCTCTCAAGAAGAACCCAAGAACATTGCTCAAGCTTTGACTAAAGAAAGTTGGGTTAAAGCTATGCAGGAAGAACTTCTTCAATTTAAACTTCAAGAGGTCTGGGTTTTATGTGATCTTCCAGATGGGAAGAGAGTTATTGGAACAAGATGGGTCTTTAGAGTTAAAAGAGATGAAAGAGGCAATGTTATCAAGAACAAGGCAAGGTTAGTTGCTCAGGGTTATAGACAGGAAGAAGGGGTAGATTATGATGAGGTATTTGCTCCTGTGGCAAGGATTGAAGCTATTAGAATCTTTCTTGCTTTTGCTTCTTATATGGGTTTTCAGGTATACCAGATGGATGTCAAGAGTGCATTTCTTTATGGCACTATTACAGAAGAGGTGTATGTGAAACAACCTCCAGGTTTTGAAGATCCTAAGCATCCTAACAAAGTTTATAAGGTGGTGAAGGCTTTATATGGTCTTCATCAGGCTCCTAGAGCTTGGTATGAGAGGCTCTCTACATTCTTATTACAACATGGATACAGAAGGGGAGCTATAGACAAGACTTTGTTTATCAAGAGAAACAAGAAGGATATCATGTTAGTACAGGTGTATGTTGATGATATTATCTTTGGGGCTACCAGACAGTCCATGGTAAAGGAGTTTGAGCAGCTGATGCAGAAGGAATTTCAAATGAGTTCAATGGGAGAGTTAACATTCTTTTTAGGACTTCAGGTTAAGCAGTCCAAGGAAGGGATTTTTATTAGCCAAGACAAGTATGTAACAGACATACTTAAGAAATTTAATTTTGATGATATGAAGGCTGTTACTACACCGATTAAATCTATCAATTCATTGGGAAAAGATGAAGCTGGTCAGCCTGTTGAAGTCAAGTTATACAGATCTATGATTGGCTCTCTTATGTATCTTACTGCATCAAGGCCTGATATTATGTTTGCAGTGTGTTTATGTGCTAGATATCAAGTTTCACCAAAGATCTCTCACTTGAATGCTGTCAAGAGAATATTCTGTTATTTGAAACAACAACCTAAGTTGGGGTTGTGGTATCCTAAAGAGTCACCTTTTCACTTAGAAGCTTTTTCAGATAGTGACTATGCAGGGGATAACTATGACAGAAGATCCACAACTGGTGGATGCCAATATCTTGGAAGAAGGTTAGTCTCATGGCAGTGCAAGAAACAGACAATTGCAGCAACATCATCTACTGAAGCTGAATATGTAGCTGCTGCAAGTTGTTGTGGTCAAGTTTTATGGATGCAGAATCAACTCTTGGATTATGGGTTCAACTTCAAGAATACTCCTATCAATATTGATAATGAGAGTACCATTTGCATTGTGAAGAATCCTGTGTATCACTCCAAGACAAAGCATATACAGATTAGGCATCATTTTATCAGAGACTGTTATGAGCATAGGCTCATTAATGTGGTTAAAGTTCACACAGATGATAATGTAGCTGATTTACTCACCAAAGGTTTTGATGTGTCACGATTCAATCACTTGGTCGTGAGCATTGGAATGATTAACTATTAAGCTATGTTTAAGGGGAGGACTATAAGATGTTGGATATAGTCCTGTGTATTGCTTGAGGGGAGGATGTTAGTTTATACTTAGTGTATATGAAGGTTTTTGGCAAAGTACTGTATTTCCTGAAAGTACTGCTTGGGAAAGTACTGCTTGGGAAAGTACTGCTTGGGAAAGTACTGCTTATGTGGAAAGTACTGTTTGTCGTATTAAAGTACTGTTCCAACGGTAATATTGAAGGGTAATTGGTAATAACGGTAACTTTGTTATTTAGGCTGTGATTTTTCAAATCTCACCTATAAATAACTTCTTTCCGAATTTCCCTCTCATATTCTTATTTCACATCTTTTCCATATTTATCTCCCAATTACCATCTCTTTACAATCTTTCTATTGTGCTTATTCTTTCAACAATGGTGAATCGTTTAACTGTTTCGAAGCACAATATGGTGGCTAATTTGAATAAGACTGAAGCAAATGTGGCGTTTTATGATATTATTGATTATCTTACTGGGTCGCCTCTTAGTTATGCTCTTTTAGTGGAGCCGGATATAATTGAACCATGGATTAATGAATTTTGGGCTAATGCTAGAGACAATATGGAGGAGGATGAATATTATATTAGATCAACTGTTGCTGGACGTACTATCAAGATCACAGAAGCCTCCATTCGAGAAGATTTATTATTTGCTGATGAAGATGGGGCTATTAGATTTGATAAGCAACTGATTTGGGATTCTTTTAGGAATTTTGGTTATGAAGGTTCTTTGACTGAACAAACTTTTAAGAAGGCTTTATTCTGTTCTCAATGGAAGTTTTTGATTCATGTTCTGCTCCATTGCATAAGTTCTAAAGTACTTCTTGGGAGCAGTTTGGGTCAAACATTGCATCTGCAGTAGTTGGTTTAGCTACAGGCAGGGTCTTTAACTTTTCACGGCTAATTTTGGATGGAATGTTATCACATATATCATCTGGGGCTACTTGGTTGATGTATCCAAGGTTCATACAGGTTTTCTTGAATAAACAATTGGCTGATGTTCCTAAACCTACTGCTTTACTACCTGTTATTGTGCAACAAGCCAAAATTTATACGTTCATGGCTAGGCGCAGTGATTTGTTCAGAGGTGGAGATATTCCTTTAACTACTTCTATGATGGAAGTTGTTCAAGCTGTACGTGCTGGAGAGAATGAAGACAGTGAAGGTACTGCATCTGCACAGGGTACTGCTTCACAATGTGCTGCTTCACAGGGTACTGCATCTGCAAGTACTGCTTCTCGTGAAGGTACTGCTTCCTTACACGGTGATGATTCTTCAGGTCCTGAGGTTCAAGCAGAGATTGAGAGAACACCTACTCCATCTCCTCATCCATTTGTTTCTGGTTCAGAGGAACATTCGCAAGTTCAAGGTGATGCTCATTCTATACCTCGTGAAGGTCTAACTATGGACAACTATGCTTTGACAAAGGCGCTTGCTAGGTTGAACAAGACTGTTGAGCGACAAGCTAAAACTATTAGGAAGTTAAAGCGAAATTACTTCTGGTTGAGAAATTTTGTTAAACCCTATATTCAAGGCTTCAATTTATGGGTTAAGGAGGAGAACAAACGTCGAAAAGCACTTCGTAAGGAATTACAACGAAAGAAGGTTCCTCAATCATCTTCTGTCCATTTGGGGAGGAAATTTAAAGAACAGAAATTGAAAGAAGATGATAAAGAAGATGATAACAAGGAGAGTGGATCTCAAAGTACTGAAGAATTGGTTCATATTGAAAGTTCTGAAGAAAAGACTAAACCTCAAAGTACTGAAGAACTAATTATTGAAGATCAAGGTACTGAACATGAAAGTACTGCTTTTCATGAAACTATCAGACAAGAAGTAATAACTCCAAGGGTTTTGAATTTTGAAGAAGAAGCTGGTCCTTCTACAGTTGTTATAGAGGAAGAGGAGGAACCTAGATTTAAACCCATACATTCACCAAGTGATGATGAGTTAGTTGCTACAATTCTTGATCTGTCACAACCAAGAGGAGGTGTTACTATTAGAGAAGCACAAGAAGAAGAACAACCAAGGACTGATCAACCTGCAATTGATCCAAAAGACAAGGGAAAAGGTGTTTTGGTTGAAGTTAAGAAAAAGAAGCTTACTTTGGCAGAACTTAGAGCATTTGAAGTTGCAAGGAATGAAGCTGTAGCTAGAAAAGTTCAAGAAGAATTAAATGCAAAAGATAGAGAAGAGCAAGAAGCTCAAGAAGCTCTAAATAGAGAAGCAGCTCAAAAAGTACAAGATGAATTGGATGCTGAAGCTGCTGAACCTTTACAGTCTCCAACACCTGTTAGATTCATGACAAGAAGACCTAATTTAGCTAAAGAAAGGAATGCAATGATGGCATATCTTAAAAGCAGAGGATTTAAAGGATTACAGAAGCTAAATTATGTGGATATGAAGAGGTTATATGATGCTGAGAGAGAAGCTTATAAGAAAGATGTTGCAGGCATCAAAGACTTTAGAGATGAAGCTTTTTGGACTGAAGCTGAAAGGAAGAAAAGCTTAAAGAGGAAAAGAATAACTGAAGATACAGATGTTCAGTTTTCAAAGAAAGAGAAGGTTGAATTAAGATCTGAGACTAGTGATGAATTGAAGAATTATCTCAGAGTGGTAGATTTTGATTATACATATGAAGATAATGAAATGAAGATGAACAGATCAAAGATCAGTGCTTTCAAAGTTGAGAAATCTAAGAATGGAGATTACATGGTTTTTCACAAAGAAGATAAAAGTTTCAGAGTTTTTAAAAGGCTATGGGATTTGCTGCATATAATAGACAGAGTAGATCTATTCTACTTATATCATGCTGTGAAGACTTATTTTGAAGATAATCCATTAGAAGGGATTGGATTGGTTTTACAAGGGGATCTCATAACCATGTGGGAAACTGATGAAATGAGTACTGATGATATTTGGAAGGATCAAGAAAACTGGGAGATAGTTTGCTGGAGATTCTTTGGAGAATCTGGAGTTCATGTCTTGGAACTGGAAAATGGTATATTGATTCACATGTTTGCAGAAAGAAGATACCCTCTTACAGTTGATCTCATGAGAAGAATGCTTGAGCATGGATTGGAAGTAGAAGAGGCTGATGATATTGCTTGCATGGTTATCAATTTGCTTATAGACTGGACTACCATTGCTGAGGATGATCTTTAACTGGTATGAAGTTTATTTGAATATATACTTTTTGATATATCAGTACTTTTATTCAAAGTACTGCTAGTCAGACAGTACTTTCATCAAAGTACTGTTTGCTGCATTAAAACCAGTTAAAAGAATTTTAGAAGCAACCTTTTGCTAAATAATAAATATTTTCTGAAATAAAGGTTGAATAAATGGTTTTTGTGATGATAACATCAATAGGTTATCAATCCACCATGGTTACAAAAGGATTGACTAATCCATGAGCAAACGGCTCTGGTAAAGATATATCAAATCCGTTTTTAGTTGACAACTTGCTAATAAGTTGGATGGTTATCAACTCACCATATCAGTAATGTGAAGAGTTGGCTAGCCCACAAGAAATGGCTTGTGGTAAAGGCAGTGGAAAAACCATTATTGGTAATTAGTTCACCATTAGATAAAAGAACTAACTAGTCCAGAAGGGTACAGCTTTTGGTAAAGACAAAACAAATCTGTTGATAGCTGGTGGTTTGCTAAAAATCATATGGTTATCAATGTACCATGGTCTTACACACCAAAACATTTGGCTACTCCAAAGATAATGGCTTTGGTAAAGAGTTCTAAATCCATTGAATTTTCAATGATTCACTTAGATGTGATGAGAATAGTATGCAACTTAAACTGAATTATTGTACAAACTGTCATATGTTACTGTGTTGCTGAAAAGATGGAGATTGCTGGATGCTGCTGTGAAGAAAACAATTCTAAGAGATACTTTGACAAAAGCACAGATTCTACAGAGATATAATCTAAAGACTAAAGAACAATCCATTTTAAAGATGAAGCTGTTAACGATATATTCACAAAGGAACTTGAAGTCAAGCAAGTAGAATTCAAGTTAGGGGAGGATTGTTGGGATATGAAAGTGCTGAAGATATCAAAGTACTGAAGATATGGAAGTACTGTAAGCTGCAAAGTACTGGAAGAAGTTAAACAGTCAAAGTACTGCTAAAGACAAAGTCAAAGTACTGCAGATAAAGTCAAAGTACTGCTAGATTAGAAGAACTGTTATATTCGTTTATGGAAAGTATTGTATTCCATGTTTAGATTACTTGTCGTACAAGGTTATCAATTGTAAACCGACTAGGATATCCTTGAGCCTATAAAAGGACTCCTAGATTGGCATTAGAGGTACGATTTTCAGAAAAAGAGTTTTAGAGTTTACGAATTAAGAGTTTAGAGAAAAGTTCGAATATCTTAGAGTTGTATTAGAGTATCTGCATAATAAGCAGATTTAGAGTTTTATTAATAAAGTTTCTTTTTAGCTTTGTTAAGTAAATTCCGCGTACTTAATAAAGATTGCTCAGTGTTTCTTTGTTAATAACTTAGGATTTATCCGAGGTTATTAAACCTTAACAAGCTAGTTTAGTTTGATTAAAGTATATCGATCCAACAGGACTTTTAGCTTTTACAACATTTATGAATTTGGATATGGACACATGGCTTGTATAGTGTCAGGAGCTTTTAAGTGTTTGAAAACTTGTGTGTATTTTATCTTCAGGTATTCAAATGGGTTGAAGGGTTCAATTCTTAGAACACCCTGATTCTCGAATATTTGAACGTGTAATTTACTAAGATGGAAATTCAATCCTCAGGACATTTTCGTTTATGCACATGTTTTGATTGATGTTTATTTTTCATGCAAAGGAAGTGAACTAAATTTGGGGAGGATTGTTGGAAAATTTAGTGCACTTGTGGGATTAGTTCACACCTTGTAATGGGTTAGGAAGTACGGAGTGTATACCCATAAGGTCCATGAACACCCTGACTCTAATAGTGGTTTGTATTGGTAGTGCTAGTAGAAAGTACTGCTTAAGGAAAGCACTGCTTGTGGAAAGTACTGCTTGTGGTTTCCACTGATAGGCAGTGTTTCCACTGAAGTGGTGTATCCACTGATAGTGCTATGAAAGTACTGATAAGCAGTGTTTCCACTGATAGGCTGTACTTCCACTGCAAGTGGAAAGTACTGCTAGTGGAAAGTACTGCTTATGGAAAAGTACTGCTAAATGGCAGTTACAACTTCTTTATGACCACGTTTAATTGGTCATGTAACCACTAACGGCTATAATGGGGATAATTATGAGGCTATTAATGGGCCGATTAATACTCATAATTCCATTAGAATAGCTCAAGAGTAACCTCCTATATATAGGAGATCTGAACATGCATGAGACACACAGAAAACACAAAACACTTATAAGCGCAAGGGTTATTGAATTGTGCCTAATTCTATAACTGCATTTGGTCTTATCCCAAGTAGATATTCGTGTAACCCAGGCATTAGGGTCGAATAGTTTACTTTGGAAAGTGATCACACGATTCCAAGTGATATCCGGTAACCACCTAGTGGTATTGCTATTGTCATTGATTGTCTTAACCCTGTTCTGGGAGATACACACCAACATCACCATCATGAACCATTTAATTGCAATGAACCATATTTTGCATCTAAGTAGATTAATGATGCCGGTTCATATAACAAAGCCGACCATTTTTGGTCAGTTGAGAGTGAGTATTGAGGAAATAGTAAAGGTGATCATCATCATTCCTCAACAAGGTGGTACACCTTCCATTTTTCGTTGTTTGATGGCCATCACCTTTACTTACCCACCGTTCGTACTCCCAACTATCGTTTTGGTACATGACACTACTACGATTTTCACCTTTAGCGACGACGTATATTCTGTGTTTTGATGACCATGTACTCCCAACTATCGTTATGGTACATGACGAAAAAATTATCTCATATTATATGACTCATGTAAATCATACAATACATTACATTTAATTTACATAAAGTAAATTTGCTACAATTTTGTGTAGCCAACTCCATACAATTTCGTGCTATAATTTGTGGGTCTTTGAGTCGTTTTTGTAGGTCTTTAATCTTTTTTTGTGTAATTTTGGTGCAAGATTGTAGTCAAAATATCCCCTTTTGGTTTTGCACTTATGTTTTATTTTTTTTCATTCGAGTTCAAGCTTTATTATTGATACAAATTTGTTTTAGTCAATAACAATTTTTTTTATTGAATTTAAAATAAGTTTTGCATCAAGAACCGATAACACATTATATATAAGGGTTTGAAACGCTCTTTTGGTGTTTTAATCGACGTGAGATAAAGAAAATAAATTTTATGATTTTGTTATCTAAAGACATATTTTGCGCATAATACTAATTTTAATGCACATGCACGTGCCTGGTTTAGACTAAAAGTATGACTAGTAATTACATATCAGCAGTATTTGTTTAGTGTGTATTTATAAATCGTGCTTTCATTTTGAACTTTATTATTGTATGCAAATATTGATTTATTGTATAATAATTAATTTAATTTAAGTTTAGTGTTGTTTTAATTTTTTAACTTGTGCATGCACAAGTTATTAAACGTGGATTGGGTTTAGATAATAACTATAACATGTGCACACACAAGGTTCAAACTATAACTAATAATAATAATTTATTTCGACTATATATGTCCGGCTTGTGTATATAAGTCATGTTTTTATTTCGATATTTATAATCCGTTGCATATACATACTTTTGGTATTATAATAATTTTATCTTTGTTTAGCCGTATCTCAAGTTTTTTAACTTGTGTACGCACGATTTATTAAACGTGGATTGATTCAGACAATCACTACAAGGTGGTACACCTTCCATTTTTCGTTGTTTGATGGCCATCACCTTTACTTACCCACCGTTCGTACTCCCAACTATCGTTTTGGTACATGACACTACTACGATTTTCACCTTTAGCGACGACGTATATTATGTGTTTTAGTGACCATGTACTCCCAACTATCGTTATGGTACATGACACTTAGAAAAAATTATCTCATATTATATGACTCATGTAGATCATACAATACATTACATTTAATTTACATAAAGTAAATTTGCTACAATTTTGTGTAGCCAACTCCATACAATTTTGTGCTATAATTTGTGGGTCTTTGAGTCGTTTTTGTGGGTCTTTAATCTTTTTTTGTGTAATTTTGGTGAAAGATTGTAGTCAAAATATCCCCTTTTGGTTTTGCACTTATGTTTTATTTTTTTTCATTCGAGTTCAAGCTTTACTACTGATACAAATTTGTTTTAGTCAATAACGAATTTTTTTTATTGAATTAAAATAAGTTTTGCATCAAGAACCGATAACACATTATATATAAGGGTTTGAAACGCTCTTTTGGTGTTTTAATCGACGTGAGATAAAGAAAATAAATTTTATCATTTTGTTATCTAAAGACATGTTTTGCGCATAATACTAATTTTAATGCACATGCATGTGCCTGGTTTAGACTAAAAGTATGACTTGTGATTACATTTCAGCTGTATTTGTTTAGTGTATATTTATAAATCGTGCTTTCATTTTGAACTTTATTATTGTATGCAAATATTGATTTATTGTATAATAATTAATTTAATTTAAGTTTAGTGTTGTTTTAATTTTTTAACTTGTGCATGCACAAGTTATTAAACGTGGATTGGGTTTAGATAATAACTATAACATGTGCACACACAGGGTTCAAACTATAACTAATAATAATAATTTATTTCAACTATATATGTCCGGCTTGTGTATATAAGTCATGTTTTTATTTCGATATTTATAATCCGTTGCATATACATACTTTTGGTATTATAATAATTTTATCTTTGTTTAGCCGTATCTCAAGTTTTTTAACTTGTGTACGCACGATTTATTAAACGTGGATTGATTCAGACAATCACTACAACTAATAATAATATTTCAACAATATATTTTTGGTTTGAAAGTTCGATTAATTTTTTTATTGTTATTTTTTAAATAGTTTAATTTGATATTGTAAAATAAGTCAATTTTAGAAAATATAAGTGTTTATATATGTTATAAGTATTCCCTTGGATACAATCAATAACCCGTGCTTCAGCTTGATATTTATAACGCCTAAATTTACAAAGTTTATATTATTACGATCAATTTAATAATAATAATAACAATAATAATAATAGCTATTTTTTCATAAAAGTTTAAAGTACATGAGATATTTATTAAATGTATAAATTTCCTAAAAGGTTTGAAGATTGAGGATTTAATACTTAAGTCCATAAAATTGGATTTAATATTAGTCATTTTTCAAAGTTTAATGTTTGATTGTAAATTTTATTAACCAATAAAAAGATAATATTTTTTTACACTTAAATCCAAAAAAAAAAAAAAAAAAAAAAAAAAAAAAAAAATGTCTTAAAGCCATGGGTATATATAAAAGATATATATAACACCCATGGCTTTTGAAAGATATGCGTATAAGTTTTTAAAACCTAAAATAGAAATAAAAAAAATTATTCAAACAAGATTGAGACAACTTAACAAAGAAATTGAAAATACAACTTGCATATAGATTTATATATTGATCCTTCTAATGATATCTTAAAGCCAGTTGATCATGAAGTTTATTGGTTGTAACCTTCTATAAGGGAGCATTTAGGGGTGAAAACGAGCCGAGCCGAGCTCGAGCTCGTTTAGGCTCGAGCTCGGCTCGTTTATATATAAAAAGCTCGAGCTCGAGCTGGAGCTCGTTTCGAGCCTCATATTTTGAGCTCGAGCTCGGCTCGTGAAATTTTTCACAAGCTCGAGCTCGGCTCGTTAACACAAAGCTCGACTCGTTAACACAAGGCTCGAGCTCGTTAACACAGTTATACGTATAGAAAATATATATACGTATAAAATATATATACGTATAAATTTCTCGAGCTCGATTATTAAATGAGCCCAAACTTAGGCTCGAGCTCGTTTAGGCTCGGCTCATTCGAGCTTTTTACCGATTCGATCCCGAGCTTTTCACGAGCGGCTCGGCTCGTTTCCACCCCTAGGAGCATTTGCTAAGCACATAAAAAGCGCTTTCAGTTTCATGCACTTTTCGCTTGGAGTTCAACACATTCTTTTTCTAAAGTGGCAACTTATGCATCACGCTTATTTTTTTTTTATCACGAATTGCCTACGTCTTTCAAAAAGCTCTATGATCTTCTTATCAATCAACTCAAGCTCTTTATCAAGAAGTTTCTGCTCATCAATCAACAAAAGCTGTTTTATTAGCAATCAACTCAAGTTTTTTTTAAGAAATATATGCTTATCAATCAACTCGAGCTTTTTATTAATATCTTTCTTATTCGTCAACATTTTCCTCTATTTTTTAAAAGTTTATAGGGTTTGATTTCTTAAGCCTGCTCAATTGAAATATTATAATTTGCAACAATTAAACTCTCTACATTTAAAAGCTCTTAAATAGCATGATTTTTTGTCAACAAGTCATTTATGGTTTCACTTATGCACTTGACCATAAATGTGGACAAAAATTGTAATTTTGTAATAATAATAATAATAATAATAAAAGTGTGATTTATAATAAAAAAAAAAAAAAAAAAAATAATAATAATAATAATAATAATAATAATAATAATAACAATAATAATAATAATAATAATAATAATAATAATAAATAATGATGACAAAAACTATTAAATAACCTCAATTTTGTCATCAAGTCATATATTGTTTTATAAAATTATCGTTGTGTGCTATGCTATCGATTAGGTGTTCATCTTTTCACTGTTCAGGTACCGTGTTCAGCTTGTTCTAAGGTATTTTCTGGAGATATTTATGGGGATCATGCTGTTTCGTGTGCGGGTATTGTTGGCATTAAACATCGGCATAACCTTGTGCGTGATGTTCTTATTGATATATGCTCCCGGTCCGGAATTTCTGCGCGTAAGGAGGTTGATATTGGGCTTTCTGGAGATGGGGACAGATCCTTGCGACCAGCTGATATATTACTTTACTCGTGGGATAATGGGCGGGATGTTTGTGTTGATCTTACGGGATCGTCTCCCTTGACGCAATCTGGGATGACTGATTTTATGCCAGGGCGCGCGATCATTGATGCTGCACACCGTAAACGTGTCAAGTACGATGCGAAATGTGCGGATATTGGATATGGGTTTCTCCCCTTTTCTTTTTCTTCTTTTGGGGAACTTGAGAAGGATGCAGTTACCTTACTTAAGCGTATTCGACGATTCTCTATGACTCAAGACGTTGGAGCGCGTGCAGCAGTTCATATTTTTAATAGGATTGGTTTTGCCATTGCTAGAGGTGTGGGGGCCCAGTTGGTTTCTCGGCTTCCCACTAATTTTTTGTAATCCTATGAGTTTTTAATAAAAAGGTTGTTTAAAAAATAATAATAATAATAATAATAATAATAATAATAATAATAATAATAGTAATAATAATAATAATAATAATAATAATAATAATAATAATAATAATGACAAAAGCTTCTAAATAGCCTCAATTTTTGTCATCAAGTCATTTATGATTTGATAACATTACTTTACCATAAAATCTTAAATGATGACAAAAATTGTAAGTGTATCGCGGCTCCCCATTAATTTCTTGTAAATTATTTGAGTTTCTAATAAAGTGATGATAATAATAATAAAAATAAATAAATAAATATAATAATAATAATAATAATAATAATAATAATAATAATAATAATAATAATAATAATAATAATAATAATAATAATAATAATAATAATAATAATAATAACTAAAGCTCTTAAATAGCCTATTTTTGTCATCAAGTCATTTATTGTTTCATAAAATCATTTTACCATAAATGATGACAAAAAATGTAATTTTATGAAACCATAAAATACTTGATGACAAAAACTGAGGGTATTTTAGATGTGGGCGAGTCTAATTGTCGCAAATTTTAATATTTCAATTGACCATGCTTAAGAAACAAAACCCTATAAATTTAATAAAAAGGGAGGAAATTGTCAACGAAAAAGAAAAATATTGATAAAAAGCTTGAGTTGATTGATAAGTAGAAATTTCTGAAAAAAAAATTTGAAAAAAAATTCTTGAAAAATATTAATAATCTACTTTAGACGCGCTTTTATGTGCTTAGCAAGCAAATGCTCCCTTGTAGAAGGTTACAACTTACAAGTAATAAACTTCATGATGATTGGCTTTAAGATATCATTAGAAAGATTTATATATAGATCTAAATGCAAGTTGTATTTTCAATTTCTTTGTTAAGTTGCCTCATTCTTTTTTAGTTTGTTGTCTTTTTATGTATCTAAACATGTCTTTGTTGTTCACTCAAATGCATCTATATATATTATAACTTCTGTCTAAAATCTTGAAGCTCATAAACTACTTATATATACATATAAACATATAATGTTTAATAACGCTTTTTGTACTACTTTTGTTACGCAGAAGATACGATACTAGAAAGTTCTTTCAAAAAGAAAATTGTATAAACTATATCAATTGTATCTCGTGACATTTCAATTGGGTTGTATTGAACTAAACTAGTCTTAGCAAGATCGCTTGTCCTGTATTTCACTAGGGTGATTTTTGTTATTTTTAATACACCGATATTCAAAAAAATATGTATGTTGTTATAATGTGTGTACGATATGTTGTAAATATATATATTAAATACACATTTGATATGCAGAAGTGACAAGTAGGGCAGAGAAAAATCACCCGAAAACAGACCCAACCCGACCGAAACTGGGTCGCACCGAACCGACCTTATTCGGTTTTGTATAATTATTTCGGTTTTTGTCTGTTCGGTTCGGTTCGGGCAAAACACATTTTTCGGTTCGAAATAACTAAACCGACCCGACCCGACATGACTGACTTTATTCGGTTTATTTTCGATTTCGATAGTTATTTCTCGGTTCACGTTTTTTCCTTTTTCGAATTTCAGGTCGGGTCGGGTTTGACCCGTTCCTCAGCCCTTGACAAGTACCCTTTTGATACAGGTTTTAATGTTAATGAATTGGTATGAATTTGTTGCATAAAAAAATTAAATCCAAATTGATTATAAAGTTTGTTTGGTATGTGTTTAAAAGTCTTATATTAATTATGCAATAAATTTGTTTGATTTTGTTTCATGTATAAACAAGTTAATATTAATGGAATTCTATTTATATTGAAATCTTAAAAAGTGAAAAGTTATGTTGCACAAATTAATGTTTTTCTTAGTTAGGGTTTTGCTTTATGAATTTTGATTCAGTGATCATCAGTGTGTTCATAGATGTTTCAGTTTTAAGAGTTTTGTGACATGATATAGTGTATAGATTAGTTATTTGAAGTAAAGTTGAGAAAAATAAGACATGAAAAACGTGTTTAAAAAATGCACACAATAAAATACCTAAATGAAATTTCCTAAATGTGATGCACTGATTTTATATGTTTGATAGAATGCTTAAATCATATTTTATAAATGTGATGCATTAAATTCATACTTATGCACTAATTTTTATAAATGCTATGCTATTGTTTCATATTGGTTTCAAACGAGGGGTCAATTAGTCACAATGGTAACTATGATTTTGTGTATTTGCCGATTGATTTTAAGGTAATTTTCTAGCTTCCATATAGCCATCAAGAGATCTTCAATGTTAAGCCATTGCTAATTTTGATATATTGCGCATGATTATAGAACAAATGCGATGTGGGCCATGCATTCAAAAAGGGATGTTTTTAAGTGTATAGACCAGAGATAACAGATCCTTGATGGTGTGATCCATCAATTTACTTCTTTAGTTAAAGTAGATTTGTATTTATGTAAATTATTATTTCATAACAGAAGCACTTCCTTAGATCCGTGGATCACATACCGGTTTCTTGGTAATGGTCCTAACCATCGTAATTGTTCATGGCTAAAGATTCGATCTTAACTGTCAATGTTGATAGTCGATACGAGTTAGTTCATAAAGTGTGACTCTATTTAGTTATCTACATATGAAGAAATTACTATAAGTCTATAACTCTTAAAGATAGATTGGAAAAGATACAAAATTACACATTAGGAGAAAGGTTATGGTGGTGTATTTAGCGAAGAACGTGTAAAGTTAAGCTTCATGATGGTCTTCTGAGCTTATTTTAGTTTCTTTGAATCTCAAACAGTTAATCCTAGATATGTTACTTCTCATTGTAGCTGTTGTCCCAAAACTAGATCGATATATGTAGATTGCAAAGTATATGAAAATGAATAAGTATATATTGTCTAACTATGAAATCGTTTACATGTATGTGTTTATATAGAATTCCAAACGGTTGGAAGTTACAACCGCCATAACTAACTATTTTGTAACCGCCATTAACTACCTAGCGGTTATTTAACTACCTTTAACCGCCAAGTGGTTATTAACTATCTATCGAACATGTTTGGTCCTTCCTGTTTCGTTGTTTACATATGAAGCAAAGAGTAAGATTATTTGTTCACATTCTCCTCATTAATCTTGATCGTTGCTTCGTCCTAAGTTTTGAACTCCGAGCATTTGTCGCATAGTCACGAACTTTAATCTTGGTAGAGCCTTCGTTAGAATATCTGCTCTTTGTAGTTCTCCGCTGACGTGTTCCACATTGATGTGCCCACTCTCTACGCATTCACGAATGAAATGGTAGCGAATATCGATGTGCTTGCTTCTTCCATGAAAAACTGGGTTCCTGATGAGTGCCATTGCTGAAACGTTGTCGACCTTCAGCGTTATCCTTTTCTCTTCCCATCCAGTTAATTTACTAAGCAGTCGTTTTATCCATAAAGCTTGACATGCTGCTGCAGTAGCCGCCATGAATTCTGATTCACATGATGATAGCGCCTATGTTGGTTGCTTTTGAGTACACCAGGTAATGGGTGACTCTCCGAAATAAAATACTATCTAGTAGTTCCTTTTACTTGATTGGTGTTGATCCCATAACTACTGTCGCTGTAACCTGTAATCTTGCAGCCGCCTTCTTTCTTGTATATTACGCTATGCTCCTTTGCTTCTTTGATATATCGGATTACTTGCTTTACCGCCTTCAGGTGATGATCCTTCAGGTCTTGCATGAATCTGCTGAGTAGTCCGACTGAGTAACTAAGATCTAGTCTTGTATGTAGTAAGTACCTGAGACTTCCAATTAAGCTTCTGTAATAAGTTGCGTCAACTGTGTTTCCATCCTCCGCCTTGACTAACTTAGTACCGGGATCCATTGGTATCTTTGTATCATTACTATCCGTCATACTTGTTTCCTTCAAGATCTTGTTAATATAACCTGTTTGCTTGATTGTAATCTCTCCTCCAGTCTGTGTAACTTCTATCCCAAGGTAATAAACTAACAATCCTAAGTCGCTCATTTTGAATTTGTCTTTCATCTGGGATTTAAATGCTTCTATTTCCTTCCTTGGAGTGCCTGTGATTATCAAATCATCTACGTAGACTCCAAGTACAAGTGTAGAATTCTTGCTTCTCTTTGTATAAACTGCTTGTTCGAGATTACACTTCTTAAAGTCTAAATACTTTAAAGTTTGATCAAGCTTCACATTCTAAGGTCTTGGTGCTTGTCTTAAGCCATATAAAGCTTTAGTAAGCTTATAGACTTTTCCTAAATTTCCTTGTTAAGTAAATCCTTCAGGTTGTGTAACGTAGACTTCTTCCTTCAAATCTCCATGTAAAAATGCTGATTTTACATCTAAGTGATGTACTTGCCAACCATGATATGTTGCTAATGCTAATATCAACCGTACTGTCTCTATCCGAGCAAGTGGTGCAAATACTTCATCGAATTCTATTCCTTGTTCCTGTACATATCCTTTTGCTACTAACTGTGCTTTGTATTTGATGATCTTTCATTTTGCATCCCTCTTGGTCTTGTAAACCCATTTGAGTCCTATTGCGTTCTCATTTTCTGGCAATGTTGTAGGAGTCCATGTATTATTCTTGTTGATTGAATCTAATTCAATCTCCATGGCCTCAATCTATTTCTCGTCAATTGATGCTTCCTTATAGTTACGGGGTTCTTCTTTCATAAATAGTAAACTTTGTGGTTCAACTCTACATGCATACTTATATATTTCTGTCATATCTCTGTATTCACGTACTGGTGTATCATCAAATCTGTCTCTTGAGTTCTCTACAGAACTAGTAGTAGCCTCTTCTTCCTCTTCTGAGTGTGGGTCATAATTGTATGTTGGTGGTGTGATTGGTGAAGCAGGATCAGGAATCTGATCCTGTTCATGATACGTGTTATCATCGTTTTCTGTGTTGACTAGTGTAAAGTTTTCATTGTCAATTCCATCTACCACAAAACTAGCCCAAAATGTGTCTTGTGTACTCGTATCCTCTTCATCTTTATTCCAATCCTATGGTTCTGTTTCCATAAACTTTATGTCCCTACTAACATGTTTCTTCTTTGCTATTGGATCATATAACCTACCTGCTTTTGATCCTTCCTCTACTCCTAAGTAAATCATTGGTATGCTTATGTCGTCCAGCTTCTTTAAGTGAGGTATCGTTATCTTTGCATAAGCTGTGCATCCGAATATTCTTAGGTTTTCCAGATTCGGTTTTCTGTTGTAGAGTGCTTCATATAGAGTTTTATCTACCAGGGCTCTCGTAGGTACACTGTTGAGTATGTAAATTGCATGTTTAACTCCTTCTGCCCAAAAAGTTAAGGGTAACTTCATCGCTTTCATCATACTACTCGTAGTTGATAACACTGTCCTATTTCTTCTCTCCACTACTCCATTTTGTTGTGGGGAGTAAGGTGCTGTAAACTGTAGTGCTATTCCATTTTCCTTACAGTAAGGAATCTGATCCTGTTCATGATACGTGTTATCATCGTTTTCTGTGTTGACTAGTGTAAAGTTTTCATTGTCAATTCCATCTACCACAAAACTAGCCCAAAATGTGTCTTGTGTACTCGTATCCTCTTCATCTTTATTCCAATCCTATGGTTTTGTTTCCATAAACTTTATGTCCCTACTAACATGTTTCTTCTTTGCTATTGGATCATATAACCTACATGCTTTTGATCCTTCCTCTACTCCTAAGTAAATCATTGGTATGCTTATGTCGTCCAGCTTCTTTAAGTGAGGTATCGTTATCTTTGCATAAGCTGTGCATCCGAATATTCTTAGGTTTCCCAGATTCGGTTTTCTGTTGTAGAGTGCTTCATATAGAGTTTTATCTACCAGGGCTCTCGTAGGTACCCTGTTGAGTATGTAAATTGCATGTTTAACTCCTTCCACCCAAAAAGTTAAGGGTAACTTCATCGCTTTCATCATACTACTCGTAGTTGATAACACTGTCCTATTTCTTCTCTCCACTACTCCATTTTGTTGTGGGGAGTAAGGTGCTGTAAACTGTAGTGCTATTCCATTTTCCTTACAGTACTTTGTGTATTCATTTGATGTAAATTCACCACCTCTATCCGTTCTTAGCATCCTTAATTTCATTCTCATCTCCATTTCTATCTTCCGTCTAAATTCCTTTAAAGTACTAAATGCCTGATCTTTCAACGTCAGAAAGTAGGCCCACATAAAACGTGTACAATCATCCACTAACAAGAAAATGAGTTTCTTGCCAGAGTGTGTGGCTGGACTTATAGGACCGCAAAGGTCTCCATATACCAAGTCCAACGGGTTCTTTGATATGAATTTAGCTTGATTTAGAAATGGGGTTCTACTATGTTTTCCTAATAAAAATGCATCACAAATCTGTCCGGCATGATTTATTCTTGGTATTCCTTCCAGTAGACCCTTCCTAGTCATCTTGTTGATATCGTCAAAGTTCAGATGACCTAATCTAGCATGCCATAACCATGCTTGGTTATCTACATTTTCTAAGAGGCATATAGGTGCTTCTATCTGTAGTTGAATACTGTAAATTCGATTCTTAGATCTTTCGATCTTCATTAACAACTTCTTGCTCTTATCATACAAAGTCAACTTGTTTCCGTCCATAATGACCTTCCAACCTATCTCCGTAAGTTGTCTTAGAATTAGTATGTTTCTCTTGAGGTTTGGTATGTAGTATACATCCGATACTATCTTCTGTTCCTGGTTTCAACAACCTAACAATATAGACCCTCTAGCCATTATCTGTACATATGATCCATCTCCAAAACGTACTCGTCCTGTTACGCTTTCATCAATATCCCTAAAATGACTCTTTATTCCCGTCATATGGTTACTTGCACCATTATCTAAATACCATATGCTTGTATCCCATGTAGCATATTTTTCTGGTTGAATTTGGCCTTTATTCAACAACACTTCCTCGTGTTCAGTTTCGTGCATAGTCATTAATAGTGATGGTTCATCATCCTCTAAGATAAGGTTTGATTGATCCTGAGTTGCTGATGTTCCTCTACAATCTTTCTTAAGATGTCCAAGTTTCTGAAACTTGTAACATCGTACTTTACTCAAATCCCACTCACTTTTATTCTTATCCGAATTTCCTTTGTGATTTGAGTTCCCTCATTGTGAGTTATTTCTATTTCTATTATTATGCCAGTTCCCTCGTGAGAAATTTGATTTCCCTCCACGTTTATAAAAACGTTTTCTGTTTCCTGAGTGTTCGCCATGTGCGAATAATAAGTTTTCCTGGCTTTCTACTTGCCATCCTTTCCGGAGTTTTATCCTTTCCTTAAACGCCTTGAGTTTTCCAGGGATCTCATCTAAAGTGATATCGTCTAGATCACTTGTCTGTTCTATGGATGCTACTATCTAAATGAACCTATCTGGTGTGGAGTCTAATAGTTTTCGTACTAAAAGTGATTCATCCAAAGTTTTCCCTAATTCTTTTGCCTTCGTGGCATAGCCGTTTAGTTTAGCCGTAAATGCATCCACCGTCTCATCTTCCTTCATCTGAAGTGAGTTAAACCCAATCATCAATGATTGTAACCGTGCTTGCTGCACTTTCTCTTCTCCAACGTGTCTTTTCTTTAACGAATCCCATAATTCCTTGGCCGTTTTACAACCCGCTACTTGCAAAATCACATCTTCGGTCAACGCTTGATGTAGGAAGGCAGTCGTTTCCTTATCCTTCTTATCATCTACCTGCGTGTCTTCCTTAGGTTCTATTGCTTCCCATAAACCATGTGACTCTAGTATAACCTTAATTTGTATAGCCCAAACTGTGTAGTTTGTAGTTTTCAACTTAGGGCATTGATATTGTGCAATAGGTGTTACGGGTTTTGGTGTAGTTGATGTGTTTGTTGCTTCGTCACCGGCCATCTTAAAAGTGCTTATTATCTTCACTTTGTAATCTAATGAGAATTATCCTTCCTTGTATGGTATCTCTACTAATATGGGAATATCTAGTCTTCAGGGAATCCTAATAATACGGGATCAATAAATAGTTTTTGGGATTTTCTAATAGTACAAAATAACTATCTTATACTATTCTAATATAATTGAAATCCAAAAATGTTTAACTTATGACCTCGGTGTTGTGATGAACACAAATGTATTCCCTTTGTCTGGCATTATTAATATCGTTTACCAACGTATTGTTGTTATTCCCAAGTTGGTTCCCTTTGCTTTCCTTGCCTCGTTGTGTTTTCACTTTCCAATTCGTATCCTTGGTTCTTTTGTATTCGAACTTGTATACTTCGAATTAATACACCACGTTTTGTGTCGAGTTCCTTTGTTTCTTTCGACTTCCTGTCTCGAACCAAAACCAAAAGTGCACTTGGCCTTTTTCTTTTCAAATTTCCTTCCGTCGACCAAAAATGTCTCGGCCCTAGCTTTTTTCGAATTCCTTTTTCCTCCCAACGAGCCAAAAACAAAACCACGTGCTCCTATCGAATTTTATACCTTCGAACCAAAATAATTTATTGATTTTCTTTCTTGTTATACCACACTAATCACGTTGCCTCCTTGTACGTTGTTCTTGATTTCTTCCTTTGCTCCGAAATCCAATAACTTTCCTACGTACAAAAACTTGGTAACCTTCACCGAAACAGAACAGAATTTGTTTGTTTCTGATTTATCTTCCTCGTTGTTGTTGTTCCCTTGTGTCGTCCCGACACTTCTCCACATAATTTCCTGAGCGTTCTTCTCTTCTTTACTTGTTATGTATACGTTCCAATATTTCTCTCCACAACAACGTTTCCCCGCGTTTTCTTCTACTTTGTATTTTGTTCTAACCAGTTTCACAAAGTCTTCTTCCCACTTGTTTTATAACCGAAACAAAGTGTCCTTTCCTTGCCTGTGTCGCGTTAACAGCCAACACAAAAGAAAATTTCTTGGTACCTTTCCACTCTTGTTCCACGTTTACTACGTCAAGAGTTTCCTTCCTTCCCTTCATTGTCACCAACAAAGTTTTGCCCACCAATTTCGTTTGATGTAAACGTTTGCAACCTCCTACGTAAATGATTGTGCACTATCTTCTATGTATCCTTATTCAAGTGTTTGTTTCTCTTGGAAGAAAAGAGAAAACAAAGCAAAATGTTCCTGCCGAAAACAAATTGTTTAGAGCGTGTTCCCCTTGGGCTTCTCGTTAGTATCTTGGTATCCAAACAAAGCGTATAACTACTTGCTCTGATACCAATTGTTGTCCCAAAACTAGATCGATATATATGTAGATTGCAAAGTATATGAAAATGAATAAGTATAGATTGTATAACTATGAAATCGTTTACATGTATGCGTTTATATAGAATTCCAAATGGTTGGAAGTTACAACCGCCATAACTAACTATTTTGTAACCGCCATTAACTACATAGCGGTTATTTAACTACCTTTAACCGCCAAGCTGTTATTAACTATCTATTGAACATGTTTGGTCCTTCTTGTTTCTTTGTTTACGTATGAAGCAAAGAGTAAGATAATTTGTTCACAGTAGCCTCATTTGTTATCTTTAAGATTTTATTACACAGGCTTAGCTTTTACTATGGATAGTTTTTATTGATTTTGTAGTATATTGAGCCTGTTGGAATTTTTGATTAAATTCTTGCAGAAATCAAGGGGCCCACTTCAGAGTTCAATTGGTACGTTTGTTGTGCAATGCAACGACTGTTTCAAGTGGAGGACAATACCAACTGAAGAAGAATTTGAAGAGTACAGAAGTAAGCAAAATGATGATCCATTCGTTTGCACTAAACTTGAAGGAATTGTATGTGATAGTCCTGCCGACATCGAGTATTATTCTTCTCGAACTTGGGTCATGGACAAACCCAACATCCCAAAAACCCCAAAAGGTTTTCAGAGAATCATTGTTCTGAGGAGAGACTACTCTAAAATGGACGTTCAATATGTGACTCCTGATGGCACAAGGGTACGAGCAACTCCAGGAATAATAGCCTATCTCAAAGAACATCCAGAATACAATGATATTTCACCAACTGATTTCTGCTTCACATCCCCAAAGATAATGCGTGACACCATTCCTAAACATATCGTGAAAAAGAGTCCCGGTGGAAGTGTCAAGAAACAGAAGAAGGTTTAGATGTCGGTTTTTTACGGAGGGTTGTTTTATCCGTGTGTTTTTAAGTTTTTATTTGACTTTTTATTATGATGTATGTTCCGCTTTATAAAGTGGATGTTGTTGACTTCCTAGAAACTAGGAAACGTTATCTCTTATGCAGTCTGTTGATTTTGATGAACCTGCGATTGTACTTTCATGAATGCAAATAAACCGGTTTCTATGCATTTGTATGTCTCTTTTTATTTTCTACAAATAATATATTATCATCTGGACTGTCACTAGACTTGAAACCAATCAGACGATTAAACCAAGAACCAAAGTTGGTGCAGCGCAGTTATTATCTATTGATGCCTCTTCCAGCAAGTGGATTGTATGTTTTCTTCTCGTAAATCTATAAGTATAGTTATTTGTGGAAAACCAAAAACTGGCACAGTTTAGACCGACTTATGCACATGTACATGGAGTTAACAGACTGGCTTGTGTTGTCAGTTTGGATCAACTCATGCACACTAACCATACTTTCCAAGTTTAAAATATGCGAGTAGTTTTGCAATGAATGACTAGTTCTTCCATCACAAAGTATCGATGTATTATGGTATGTCAATATGTCTAAAAATACAAATTTGTTCTGTATCAATATGGTAGTATATGTTACAAAAAATAACTCAATGCAATATTTCTGTGCAGTGCTATATACACAAACATGTTACAAGATTAATGATGGATTGTTACAAGCTCTGTCAACAACTCTTTTCCACACAAAAAAATGAAGCTTGGGATTTACCCTAACGTTAGCAGTTCTACAATTAGCCACTCTTTTCCCCGTATAAGCAACCTAGTATCTTAGACTTCAACTTCCTAACAAGTTAGTCAGGGTTGGTGTACTCTAGCACCATGTGTGGTGACCTGTATATTTTCAATAATGTCCAATACGGAACCTCCTCGAATCCAAGTTCCCATTCAGCTCTAGCCGCATATATATCCTCGCATATCACAATCAACCTGTAAATGACACCAAATCAGTTTCAATCATAGTACCAATATAAAAAAATGTCCCAATGTCGGGCCATTAATTATACCTGTCACAAGAAGGAAGGTTCTCGTAGGGGATTCTCATTCTGAGATCAGAGCACTGAAGCCTTATAAATCGACCAACTGCCAACACAAATGTAATATAGAGACCCCATATGCTTAATTTACTAAAAGTTTCTCCAAGAAACCCTTCTGAAAAGAAACATTAAATATCAGTCATCAAGCCAAACTCACAACACTAAAGCCTACAAATTTTACACCACACTTACGTGGCATTTCTTCAGAAATTACAATCGCAGTGGGTCCGGTCAAATCTTCATTTATTTGTGGAGGCAAATGACACTTGTTGAGTAAATTGGGTAATAGGTGAAGATATGTATGCTTGAAATAAAGTGTCTTGCTATTCGGAATCGTCGCATTTCATTGATTACATTGATAACACATTAACGAGACGACATCTTATGAATCACGCAAGTTAAATACAAAAGATATGTCAGTTTAATGGACATAAATTAGTAGGCGTGAGTTAGAATCGAACTCGAGATCACGGAATTGCACACTTTACGTATGAGAATTAAAGTTTTAATAATTAAATATAAAATGTTGTATTTAGTTATTAATTACACAAAATGAATAACGACCGTTAAGTAATTAAACGTAATGGACTAATGGTCGTTAAATGTTAAAGAAATGAACTAAAGAGGAAATTAGATGAAAAGAAGGTTCCGGATTCCCTTTGGGGTATAACCGATCGGCAAGGGAGAGGAGAAACCAATCCAAGTTCAACTTGTTCTCTAAGTTTCTACAAATATAAATACAAGGCCTAGGTTCATTGTTATTCATCTCTTGTACACATAACCTAAACCTAAACTTGTGTTTTCTTGTTCTTTAGTCATAAATGACCGATCATTGATAACGCTACACGCGTCGTTCGGGATCAAAGGAACTTCCTTTTCTTCGAGCAAGTTTTATAACACCCTAGGCAGTGAACCTAATCATTGTAGTGTAGTATTAGGGTAAGCCACGGGTATTGATATCGTTCTCTAGGGGAATAGGAATGCTAGTGAGGAGTTACTACGCTAAGGTTGGGGTTGAGGAAGATTATTGCTTATCTTTCTATGTTTTTTAGGAATTAGAAAGGTACGAATCTCGGGGTTTGGATTTGGGGGTTGGTATTTCTACCGATTACTCTACTTATCTAATTATCTAATCTAAGGTGATGGTAGTCTATGTCTAATTATTGTGTGCTCGTATGATGGTTTAAAGATGTGTTTACTTAGGTTGTATTACTCCTTAATTATCTCCTATTGATGGTTGAATTGTCACGTCCTTATTCTCAATCGCGTTGTGTGTTTAAAGTCGTAGGGTATGCGTTTGTCCCTAACTCTTTGAAACTATCAAAGGGTCTCGTCTACAAAATCTCTAGGGATTATAAACTCTAACTCTAAGGTACTCTTTGGATGGTTTAGCCTACAACTACTCTAGGTGTCATAGTCTAAGGTTCACAAAGATTTAATCAAGCATTAACTACACAACGAATGACCTATCGCATTATTAGATCATTAACAATTAAGATAAGAGACAACCAATCAATATTCAATAATTAAGTTTCATATTCCCTAAGCAAACACACAAGTAAATTAGCAGGACATGGAGAAAATGCAAGCATACACATAAATAATTGAAGACATAATTGAATTAATGAAGTAAAACATTTATCTTGTGGTAAGATAGGGTTTGGAACCCTAAAATACTGTACAAGACAGCCTTGGTTCGGTTTAGGTTTTTACTCAAAAAGACTACACTCTAAAACTGAAAAATTCGGATTCTATATATAAGATTACAATCGCGACGGCGTCACCTTATGATTTGTGACGCCGTCGAGTCGCCGTCATTAGGGTTTCGTCTTGGCCACGTTAGTCTTGCGACGGCGTCACCTTATGCTTGTGACGCCATCCCCTTCAGTATCTGACGCCGTCTGGATCAAATCTAGGCCGTCTGAGTTGCGACGACCTACTCTTTTAAAGCCTGACACCGTCACTTGAAAATAAGCAATTTGGCTACTGCACCATCACAAAAGTTATGCGACGGCATCACGGATAACACCTGAAGCCGTCACTTGTAGGACCTGACGCCGTCCCCTTGTATCTCTGCAGTCTGAGTGGCTCGATTCTTGACTTTGGCCAATTTCTTCGTATATCCGCACCTTTTCGTCCAAATAAATGCCATTCCAGCAATTTGCCTTCAAGAGACCTAAAAAGTGAAAAGGAACGATATTAAGTAATAACGGATACGAAAGTGATCAAATAAGGGCTTAAACGACCCCTCAAAAAGATACATTTCAAAACCTTATCAATCATATACCCTATAGGTTCTGTCACTTTGTTTTTTCATAAACAAATTGTTTTTTGTTCTTAAACTAGCATTTACTTTAATTCGTTATAGTACGTGTGTACAAAAACGTGGTACTTACACACTATTGATTATACATTTATGTTTTAGTTAATTAATTATTCATTTTATGCTTCTATACGCTTCTGCATGTGTACTTGATGTTTATTGTGTTTAATTATGATTGTCATGATATTAAAATTTTAACAGTGGCATCACGAGCCTTGGATAATATGTAATTAATTACTAAATACGTAAAAAACGGATAATTATATTGTGTTTATGATATGATTAATTGTAGGGTTTATGTTAATTGTTGAAACCCTAATTTTAATTTTAGGGTAGGGCCGATTGCTCATGAAAGTTTAATAAAAATAAATAAATAACAAATCCTAAATCCTTAAAAAAAATATATGTTGATTTAATTTTTTTTAGGTTAGGGTTTTGGTTTTTTTTATTTTGTTTATCAAATTGAATTAATTAAAACCTAGAATAATATATATGTTTACGTGAATTAATTCATGAATAAATTGTTATGTGACATAGAATTGTATGCCATCTTGTGACTAATTGAATAATTGTTATGTTGAATCCATGATGAGACATGGCGTTGCTAAGCCAAGACTCGACACTCTAAACTCTAGATAACTGAAAAAAACAAACATAAATTTAAAGGATAGATGTAGGATGGTAGCCTTTTTTTTTCTTTTTTTTTTTTTTTACACTCTATTTTTTTTCTTTTCTCTTTTTCTATTTTTTTTCAATTTTTTTTTTATTTTTTTTATTCACTTTTACTCTACCATCCTCTACAGTAACATCAAAATGATAGGGATTTATAGGCACATCCCTACACTTGAGTTTTTATTACTCTAACACTAATTTGACCCCGAATTGAAAAGATCAAAACACTTGAGGTACGTTATTACGCAACTAAGGGAATTTAACGGTCCCTTCTAGTCATTTAAACTTTAACTTTTCCCATGAGTCCCAATCGTCCCAAAACTGTATACAAAGGATATGACTCGACTTAGCAACTCATGCAAGCAACTAGATAATTGAACTAAGGGTTTGGGGTGATAACAATAATGCACTAAAAGTGAGTGCATACAAGGTAGGCTAAGGCGATTTGGGTGTACATTTGGGAGTGGGGTGTAAACAATGATCTTCATTGATATTCCGAGAAAACCGAAACATCACGAGAACCGCGAAAAGGATAGGCTCTGAGGGGTTAACTAGGGGTATCGTGTACTAAAGATGAGTACAACACAAAGGTGTGGGGGAATTACTCAACCGATGTGGAAGAAGTAATTATATTACGGGTATCAAACAAGGGTTATCCTAATGCCTCTTATCATTTAGTTATTCCTAACTACACAAGTGTAGTCTTACTAGCGATCTCGGAATGCATCACAAAACAAGTTCTAGAATCTAATATACTACCGGTTCACACTCTAAGCATTAAAGATGAATGCTTTAATTCCTACTAATCTAAGGGTGATCCTCACATTTTGGGTGGAATTTAGGTGGTAAAGGGTTTTTGTGCTAGTCATGCAACTTCCTATCCGTGAGACGCTTTTGTTAAGACTAATGGCCCACTCCTATATGTCATGAAAAATTTTAAATTTGGTGCCAAAATTACCTTAACCGACATTTTCTCATGGTTTATTACACAAATACAATTGGACAAAGCAAATAATCAAGGATAAGCATAATTTCAAAGTTCCCGTTTTATTTTCCCTCCCTACACTTAAACTGAACATTGTCCCCAATGTTCCCCGAAAGTATCAAAGTTATGATGATAGAAGGTGATTAAAAATGAAAGAAACTAATACTCCCCTGATTAGCTCGGTAGGATCCGTGTGTGAAGTAGTGGTTAAATCATTTCCAAGAAGAATGTATGCGTGAAAAGCTCCTTCCAACCTTGTGTATCTTCTTCTTGATAAATAAAACCTGCACACTTGAAGAAAACGAACGAAACCTTCGCGTAAAATCGGCGGTAATAATATATATAAGACTCTACTAAACTAGGATATAATGCTTGTGGAATGGATGTTTACAGAATTTCTGGAAAATTAAGACCTGGAAAATTCCAAAAATTTATAAGTAGCTCAGAAAACGAGAAAAAAAGTAATATGTTGTTTTTACTCCTTCCTGACTCCGTCAGGTTGCGATCCTGACGCCGTCAGGTTATCCTGACAAAAACTGTTCTGCGATTTTCTGGAAAAAATTCTGGAAAATTTACATCTTTAGAATCTGGAAAAATTTGTGCAAAACATCCATTATGACTCGATACAAGCATTTGACTCGAACAAACACACATATATATCTTTCAATTAATTGAAATTCTCATGTTTACGTTTCTTTTGAAAACATGTGTAATCCTCCCTACATTTATCCTTTATGTAAAATACCTTTATATGCAATTAAGACGAGGTTAAAGACAAAATAAAGCATTTTTACAAATTTAAACATGAGAATAAGCAATCAATAAAAGATATACGACACTAACAAGCAAACAATTAAACATGGGTTGCCTCCCACGAAGCGCTGTTCTTTATTTATGAGTCTTGCAGCTAGACTCGTAGTCGTGCTCCTACGTTACTTCATTACCGTCACCTTCTCCCTTATGACGGTCTCCATTGGGGGGTTCCGTGTTTGATGAGTGTCTAAATACTCATCATTTTTATACTGTTTACAATGCCAAAAACATCTAAAAACACTCAGAAATGCATCAAAATGATGAAAATATCACAAACAAGTGTTTTATGTGTTTTAAATGCAAAAATATCAAAATCTGGTGAAAAACATATCAAGTTTGCATAATTGGCAGTTTTAGTCCCCTAAGTTTAAAAAGTTGTCAAAAATAGTCCCTGGTAATTCAAAAACTTGTAAAATGTCATTTAAGGTCCTTGGGATTCAAAAGTTGTCAAAATAAACCCTTTAAAGTTTAAAATTTACAAAATGACAACTTTAGTCCCTAAAGTTTGAAAATTGTCAAATATGGTCATTGGTTAATTTAAAAAGTGAAAATTATCAAAAATAAACCTTGTACTATTTATAAATGGCAAAATTGGTCCTTATGGTGAACTTTGGAAAAATTACAAGTTTGGTCCCTAAAGTTTCAAAATTGGCAGATTTGGTCCTTGGACTTATAAAAATGGAACTTTATGCAAATTTAGTCCTTGTACTAACCACTATTTGCAGGATTGACCCTTGTGATAACCTTGGAAACTTGTCAAATTCAGTCCTTCAGTTTCAAAATATTACATAAATGGTCCTTGTGCTTATTTAAACCAAACGGACCTAAATATTAAACCAAACCCAAACCCAAGCCCAAAACTCTAACCCGGCCCAATTTTTAAAATAGAAATACCGCGTCTACTGTTCATCTCCTTCTCCAATCCCTGTAAACCAAAAACCACCTGGTTTTCCACCCTTTCCACCTCACCCCAGCTATCTAAAATCACTCATCACCATCCCCTTTCCACCTATACACCAGCCCACAACCAATAAATGCATCCACACCATTAGCAGTTCACTGTTACACTCTCATCCCCTGTTTTTGCTTCCACATCACACCAAATCCATTGAAACTTAACCTTTTGTGTCCCCTACACCTCCACAACACCCCAAGATTCCTTAATTACTCTGAAACTATCTCAAGAAACCTTATACACTTTTGGCGCCAAAAGTCTTTTAAACGGATAGGATGAGTTTGACTCATCCAATGGCTAAGATTTAAAGTGGGAAAGTCTCAGAAGCATGTGGGGAGTATTTCAAGTCTATAAAGAAAGAGGAGAAGCAGAAGAGAAAGACATCTAGTTTTAGTTTTAATTAGCTTATGTCGTTTAACTAAATTTTGATTTTCCAGTGTATTTCTTAGCTTTAAAGTACTGTTTATCTCATATTCAGTGTATTATACAACTTTTGCAACAAGTAATTTCAAGTTTCAAGTTCTGTTTTCAGTTTATGCATTTTCAAGTTCAAATTATCAAAATCTGTCAATGTTGTTGTTAGATGTTATTAAGGACTGAAATAAGCCACATAAGCTCCTAGAAAGCTTATTAAAGCTTTTAGAGACTTTAAAATTCAGTTTAGAATCAAAAAGAGAAAATCACCAAAAATACCAAATAAATAGTTGAAAAATCAAAAATCAATGGAGATGGTGATCACAGCTGGAGCAGGGTTGATAAAGGATTGCCCTTGGGTTTAGTGCTTCTTGGGAAGCTATAGGATCTGTTCTCAGTCCTTGGTTATCATTTTTCACTTGGAATCCAAGTTGTAAGCCTTTTTACCCATTTTGGTATTTCACTGTGTAAAACAGTTATAAGTTTATATCTCTGTGTTTACATGTTCATTAGTTGTAGTTAAACATAATTAAACTATAAAAACAGTAACTTGTTCTTTAAAGTTTGTAGTTAGCAAAAATCTCAATTTCACAGTTAAATTAGCATAAGTTTAATTTCTTGATTTTATGTTGGTATTTCTGTTGTTTAGTGTCTATTCAATCTTAGTAAGTGATAATATTAAGTTTGTAATCAGTTGCAAGGTTTAAATCAGTGTTTTGCTTTGAAAATCATCAAAACAGTCTTTTGAAAGGGTGTTTGGATTTGTAAGTTTAACTGTGATATAGGCTTTTTGTGTTATTGCTTATATTCATCTGGTGTCTCATTAGTCTCAAATAACTCAAACAAAGCATAAAAATCAGTTCTCATTTGGTAAAAAGTCAAATTAATCTTTGATTCCACCTTGTTAGCTAACTGTTGGATTTTTATAATCCATGATTGTGATTTCTTGTTCATAAGTTGTTATTATAGATCAAATCAGTCTTAATATACTTTAAAACATCATAATTAGTGCTTAGGATCAAACCAAAGTTCATTAAAGTCAACTTGGTTTAATTTCTTAAAAAGTCAAAATGTGCCCTGTGCACAGTTTTAAGCTCAGAATCACAAGCTTGCAAAAAGCTCATTAGTTAATCATAGCTTGTGATTCTTGGCTTTTTGTGAAGCTAACCTGGCCATCTTTGAGTTCCAAGTTTAATATTTCACTTTGTAGCTTATTTGAATAGACTGCAAGTGCTTTTTGTTTGTCTCAAAACACTCAGTATACACTGAGTTATACTCAGTGGTTTTCTAGCTTTTTCAATAGCTTCTCACAAGCTCATTATTGTGATCCAATCTGTGTGATTTAGCTTTTTGGAAAGCTTATCTGGTCATCTTGCTAATCCAAGTGTTTGTTTTAAGTTTCTAGCTTATCTAAGTGCTTAAAAGTAAGCTAGAAGGTGCCTAGTGATTCAAAAAGGTGTCCTGTGCACCAGTTGAAATAAGTGCTTATTTGAGTTTGTTTTGTGCTTATTTTTAAGTTAATTGCATTATCAGTTGTTGTATTAGCTTATTTAAAGTAGATTAGCTTATTTCCATTGTATCTTGTGCTTATTTTTAGCTTATAAGCCATTTGGCTTAAATCTTTGGTCTTATTTCCATTTTTGCCCACTGTTGGAATAATAAGCTCAAATCTGAGCTTATTAGTCATTTTCATAAAAAGTTGTAGTTGTAAAAGTTGCTTAAAATCATTAGCTTAATAAGCTTGTGAAGAAAAAGTCCAAAAATAAAATAGTAGCAAAAAGCAGTTGCTGGGATTCGAACCCTGGCCACCCAGCTCACCACACCACACACATACCATCTGCCCTAGGGTCTTTTTTAGTTTTCCTTTGCACTATTAAATACATAAGCCTTATTTTCATTTTAAGCTTATACGAGCTTATTTGCTTATTTCTAGCTTATTTATAATAGCTTTTTCAACTTTTGTATTTTTCATATAATTGTATTAGTATAAAGTATTTTATAAAAAAGTTTCAGATTTTTCTAAATAGTTTTAGTATTTTTAAACATTTAATTAGTGTAAAAACTTATTTAATTCATAATAAAAAATATAAAAGTCTAAAAAATATAAATCTTTTTTCTAAAATTTTCTTTTGTCATATAGTACGTAATAAAATTGTTTTTACATTCGTAGGCCTTTTATTTCACAAATTTTACGTTTTTGCTTGCGCACTCGCGTAATTTTTATAAATAACGTACGTTTTCATTTTAAATTAAGTTTTTAGATAATTTAAGTTTACATTTTAGTTAAAATAGTTTATTTAAGTGATTTTATTTTATAAAATCACAAAAACATCATTGTAAAAATAGTGATAGCGTTTATTTAATATATTTTAACTTTTTAATTTCCTTTAATTTGCATTTAAGTCGCTGTAATTTATAAATCTTTTCTTTAGGTATAATTATCCATCAAAATCCTTACTGATCACTATCCTTAGTGATTATTCGACATCTGTCTGTGTTAAACACCATTCATCCTCCGTGGGACTTAACGACCCAGGAATCCACTATATTCCTCTGATCTTAATTGCATTAGTGTTTGAACTGTTTTAAGTTTCTTACGGTTAGCCATTCACAAGTGGCTAGCTTGTGTGAGATAACTTGACGGTTTAGCACCAATCAAATTTTGACAATTTTCAAACTAATGGCTTTTGAACTAAAACAACTGGCTCTCATTTGGTAAAAAATCAAATTAATCTTTGATTCCACCTTGTTAGCTAACTGTTGGATTTTTATAATCCATGATTGTGATTTCTTGTTCATAAGTTGTTATTATAGATCAAATCAGTCTTAATATACTTTAAAACATCATAATTAGTGCTTAGGATCAAACCAAAGTTCATTAAAGTCAACTTGGTTTAATTTCTTAAAAAGTCAAAATGTGCCCTGTGCACAGTTTTAAGCTCAGAATCACAAGCTTGCAAAAAGCTCATTAGTTAATCATAGCTTGTGATTCTTGGCGCCGCTGCCGGGGAGGCTGTAAGCGTGTTTTAAGCAGTTTTCAGACCCATACTTGCACATATACCATCGTTTGTAAACAGTTTTCTGTAAAGTTATATAAATCAAAAAGTTCATTAACACTTTTCCTAAAGTGTTAACAACACCAAAAATAATATAAAACAACAAAACAATCGTAACGTTTTCTAGCTTGTGTTTTCTTTAAGGTGATTCTTAAAGAAATACGATTTGGTTAAACGAAACGATACCAAAAATATTTTCCAAAAGTTTTTAAACCATCAGCACAAATCATTATCTACGTCTTTTCAGTGGTACTTAATATATACATAAAAATCAACCACCGCAAATCAAGGCAGTACACCTACTAACTGGGGGTGTGACCATAATAAGTTCCCGAACCACAGATTTAAAACTTGCCTTTGTGTCCTTGTGATTTGGTGTACCTTTTTCAAAGAAGCCATTTCATTTGTGATTATTGGTTAAGTTCACTTGTCGTTTTGCCTCGCATTTGTTTTGAAAATTGATTTTTATATTTAGTGCATGCGCACTCATTCTTCCAGTTCTACAAGTCCACTTTCGGAGCTTGCAAATATTCCTCGTAGACGTAGAGGACGTTCTGCTCCTTCAGCCGTGACTGAGGAACGTCTACCACCACTACCCCCTGTCGAAATGGCAGAAGACAAGCCGATGAATGAGCTTCTCCAAGCACCCATCGAGGGTTACGGAGATGCCATTGTTGTCCCAGCCATTGTGGCTGATACTTTTGAGCCCAAAACCGGGTTGCTTAATCTGGTAACCCAAAGCCAATTCTATGGTTTTGAGCGGGATGATCCTCATGCACACATTCGATGGTTTAACAAGATTGCATCTACCATCAAGTACAAGAATGTCCCACATGAAGCTATCAAGCTTCTTTTGTTCCCATTCTCTCTAGAGGGACAAGCCCGTAATTGGCTTGAGAAACAACCCCCTCGTTCCATTGAGACATGGGAGGATTTAGTCACCAAGTTCGTTAACGAATTCTATCCTCCATCCCGAAATACAAGTCTTAAGAATGAGATAATGAAATTTTCTCAGAGATTTGATGAATCATTCGGGGAGGCATGGGATCGTTATAAAGAATTGCTCCGCAAGTGTCCGCATCATGGTTTTACCGAATTAATGCAAATGGATACTTTCTACAATGGTCTGAGACAAGCTGACCAAGACTCTTTGAATGCCTCCGCGGGAGGTAATTTCCTTAGCAAAACCACAAAAGAAGCCTTACAAATCATTGAAAACAAGTCCCAGGTCCGTTCTTTCCGCACAAATACATATCAGACTCAGTCTAATGCTGGACCTTCTACTTCATCTCCTGTGAGTACATCTAGCACCGATGCTAAGATTGATAAACTCACAGATATTGTTCAGGCTTTGGTTCTTGCTAACCAAAAGAAAGTCACTTTCACTCAGACACCATCACATGGTGAAGTGAAGAAAGTTGAAGTTTGTGTTACTTGTGGTGGTCCTCATGCATACTACAACTGTACTGCCACCGATGGTAGTCCGTTTGAAGCCAATGCTATAGCCGGTACTTCACATCAGGGAGGTAATCAATACCGTCCTCAAAATGAACCAAGCTACCGTGCTAACACTTATCAGGCACCACCCGGTTTTAACCAGAATCCTAACCGGAATCAGAATCAACCTAGAATGAACCAAGGTTATCAAAACCAAGGTAATTTCTATCCTGGACCCAATCAAGGTTTCCAACATCAAGGAAACCTTAATCAAAACAATTTCAATCGAGGGAATCAATTTCAGGGGAATGTGAATCCTAATCAAGGGAATTTTCAACAACAAGGTCATAATCAAAACATCCGACCTCAGAATTTCCCTCCACATCCTCCAGTACCATCATCTGATGAGTTATTGAAGCAATTCATGAAATCCCAAGATGAAATGAACAGGTTGTTGGTCAGTCAGATCGCTGATCTCAAGAAGTCTTTAAATGATCAACCCTCGGGCTCAGGAAAACTTCCGAGCAACACGATCGCTAACCCGAGGGGCGATGCAAAGGCGATCACAACCAGAAGTGGTGTTTCATACAATGGACCCGCTATTCCTACTACCTCTTCTTCTTCTCTCCCGAAGGTAGTGGAAAGTGAACCTGAGGCTACAAAGGACAAGGAACTTCCTGTTAATAACGGAGGAACCAATGATGTCCATCCTCAAGTTGTCCAGAAACCCAAGTCTAATCCAGGAGTTGTTTTTGAACCACCTGTAGCTCCCGTTGAAAATACCAAATCCAAATCTTCTATTCCTTACCCATCACGTTTGAATGAGCAAAAGCTCCGTGAAAAAGCCAGTCATCAAATGGACAAATTTTTTTAAATTTTCCAAGAATTACATTTTGACATAAGCTTTACGGATGCTATCATGCTGATGCCCAAGTTTGCATCAACTCTCAAACACATGTTAAGCAACAAGGAAAAGCTGTTTGAAATGGCTAAAACTCCTCTTAACGAGAACTGCTCTGCAGTTATCCTGAAAAAGCTTCCAGAAAAGCTTGGAGATCCTGGAAAATTTCTCTTACCTTGTGTATTTCCAGGAATGGTTGAATGCTTTGCCCTAGCAGATCTTGGTGCAAGCATCAACCTGATGCCTTATTCAGTATGGAAGAAACTTTCTCTTCCAGAACTTACTCCTACATGCATGACTCTCGAGCTTGCAGATCGTACAATATCCCGTCCTCTTGGCATTGCCGAGGACGTATTTGTGAAAGTAGGAAAGTTCCATTTTCCAGCTGACTTCGTGGTTGTTGATTTTGATGCTGATCATCGGGTTCCTCTCATTGTTGGTCGAGGATTCCTGAGAACGGGCCGTGCTCTCATTGATGTATTTGAGCAAGAAATCACATTACGTGTTGGTAATGAAGCTGTCACCTTTAACCTTGATCAAACTTCGAGGTACTCTGCAAATTATGATTCTGAATCGGTTAACCGAATAGATATCATTGATGTTGCTTCTGAAGAGTACTCGCAAGAAGTTCTTGGTTATGATCATAATTCTTCGAGTGATAATCTCACTCATTCATCTCAACCTATCATCGCCAATTCTACTCCTTCTTTCATCCCATTTGAGGAAAGTGACTTCATCTTGGAAGAGATTGAAGCCTACTTGTCTAGTGATTCTGTTCCTTGGGAAATTGATCACGCTCCCATCGACATCGAGGGGGACATACTTCTCATTGAGAAGTTGCTTAATGATGATCCATCATCACTCCCCCCCGTCGAACTTCATAACAAGGAAGTCAAGTCAGTTGAGAAAACTGAAGAATTTCCTGAGGTTGAGCTTAAGGACTTACCGCCTCATCTCGAGTATGCATTTCTAGAAGGTGATGATAAATTACCTGTCATTATTGCTCGAGATTTGAGTAAAGATGAAAAAGCTGCTCTCATAAAGATCTTGAAGTCACACAAGCAAGCAATTGCTTGGAAACTCTCCGACATTAAGGGTATCAACCCTGAGTTTTGTACTCACAAAATCTTGATGGAGGATGACTTCAAGCCAGCAGTTCAACATCAGAGAAGAGTAAATCCAAAAATCCATGATGTTATCAAACAGGAGGTTATCAAACTTCTTGATGCAGGATTGATTTACCCAATCTCAGATAGTCCTTGGGTTAGCCCAATTCATTGTGTTCCTAAAAAGGGTGGCATAACTGTTGTCATGAATGAAGATAATGAGTTAATTCCTACTCGGCTGGTTACGGGATGGCGTGTTTGCATTGACTATCGTAAGTTGAATGACGCTACCCGTAAAGACCATTTTCCTCTACCCTTCATGGACCAAATGCTTGAGAGATTAGCAGGGAATGAATACTATTGTTTCCTGGATGGTTTCTCGGGTTATTTTCAGATCCCCATTGATCCAAAGGATCAAGATAAAACTACATTCACCTGCCCATACGGAACTTTTGCCTATAGACGTATGCCTTTTGGCTTATGTAACGCTCCTGGCACGTTCCAACGATGTATGATGGCCATTTTCCACGACATGATCGGGGAAACAATGGAGGTGTTTATGGATAACTTCTCGGTCATTGGGGATTCATTTCAAACATGTCTCTCCCATCTAGATAAAATGCTCAAACGGTGTGAAGACACCAATCTTTGTCTAAACTGGGAGAAAAGCCACTTTATGGTCAAAGAAGGCATAGTCCTTGGCCATAAAATTTCAAAAAATGGGATTGAGGTAGATAGAGCAAAAGTCGATGTTATTGCTAAATTACCTCATCCTACTACCGTCAAAGGTATTAGGAGTTTTTTAGGTCATGCCGGTTTCTATCGTAGATTCATACAAGATTTTTCTAAAATCGCCCGGCCTATGACCCATCTTCTTGAAAAGGATGCTCCTTTTATCTTCTCACCTGAGTGCATAGAAGCTTTTGAAACATTAAAGAAAAAGCTTACTGAAGCACCCATTCTCGTTGCTCCCGACTGGGACTTGCCTTTTGAGCTCATGTGCGATGCAAGTGATTTTGCTATCGGTGCAGTCCTAGGGCAACGTAGAGCTAAGCATTTTCAGCCTATCCACTACGCAAGTAAGACTATGACTGAAGCTCAAACTCATTACACAACCACAGAAAAAGAGCTATTGGTCGTGGTGTATGCATTTGAGAAGTTTCGGCCATATTTAATCTTGACTAAATGTGTGGTGTATACGGATCACTCGGCTCTCAAATATCTCTTTGCAAAACAAGATGCAAAGCCGAGATTGCTCCATTGGGTTCTCCTCCTCCAGGAATTTGATATCATCATACGTGATAAAAAAGGAGCTGAGAACCTGGATGCTGATCATCTGTCCCGATTAGAGAACCCTCACAAAGATGTTTTCGAGAAAAAGGAAATAAATGAAACATTTCCTCTCGAGACACTCAATGCGGTTTCTTTTCGTGGAAACTCTTCTACCCCATGGTTTGCTGACTTTGCAAATTACCATGCGGGTAACTTCATAGTGAAAGGGATGTCGACCCAACAGAAGAACAAATTCTTCAAAGATGTTAAACATTACTTCTGGGACGACCCCTACTTATTCAAAATCTGTGCGGATCAAGTCATCCGACGGTGTGTTTATGGACAAGAAGCTCTTGACATTCTCAAAGCTTGCCATGCTGGACCCACTGGGGGCCATCATAGTCCAAACTACACCGCCAAAAAGGTGTTTGATTCCGGGTTTTATTGGCCCACTATCTATAAGGATGCCCACGATTTTGTCAAAACCTGTGACGCTTGTCAACGTCATGGAAATATCTCTCAAAGAAATGAAATGCCACAAAATGCCATTCAAGTTTGTGAGATCTTTGACATCTGGGGTATTGACTTTATGGGGCCATTTCCATCATCTAGAGGAAACAAATACATACTCGTGGCTGTTGACTATTTGTCAAAATGGGTTGAAGCAAAAGCTTTACCTACTAATGATGCCCGAGTAGTTGTGAAATTTTTGAAATCTCTTTTTGCCAGGTTTGGAACTCCACGTGCTATAATCAGTGATCGTGGTACGCATTTTTGCAATGACCAATTTGATCGTGTCATGCAAAAGTATGGTGTAACCCACCGTCTCTCTACTGCATACCACCCCCAAACAAGTGGGCAAGTAGAAGTCTCCAACCGTGGTATTAAAAGAATTTTGGAAAGAACTGTAGGTGAAAATCGTGCATCCTGGTCGGATAAACTGGATGACGCACTCTGGGCCTTTCGTACAGCTTACAAAACACCAATTAGGTGTACTCCATACAAGCTAGTGTACGGAAAGGCATGTCATCTTCCGATTGAACTAGAGCACAAAGCCTACTGGGCCTTGAAGCATGCAAATTTCGATATTCAGAAAGCTGGTGATCACAGAAAAGTTCAAATGAATGAACTAAATGAACTCCGTGATCAAGCATACGAGAACTCTTTGATCTACAAACAAAAGACAAAGAAGATTCATGACTCAAAAATCAAGAACCACGTTTTTAACGTTGGTGATCGAGTCCTTCTTTTCAATTCAAGATTGAAGATTTTCTCGGGAAAGCTCAAGTCCCGTTGGTCTGGTCCATTTACTATCACTAAGGTTTATCCTTATGGCACCATTGAGTTATCTCAGCCTGATGGTCCAAATTTTAAAGTGAATGGTCATCGATTGAAGCATTACTTTGGAGAGGACATTCCATCCATGGTTGTCCCGGATCTACAAACTTTCCCCATGAACCAATGAATGCGGGGATCGAGTCAAGCTAATGACTCGGGAATCAAAAACAGTAGCACACACCATATGGGTTTTCACCCATGTTTTTGTCTTCTTACCCCTTTTCTACCACCATAGTGTGGGGGAGTTGTTCCCCCGCTGTTGTATATAAGTTTTCAGTAAAAAAAAAAAAAAAAAAAAAAAAAAAAAAAATGTGTATATACCAAAAACAAAATAATGGCCGTAGTATTTCCCTTTTATGTTCTATGTTTCGGCATAACCACCGGTATTTTGAATATTGAGGGCAATATTCATTTCTAAGTGTGGGGGGGAATTCTCACGAATTTTATCATGTAATTATTCCACCCAATTCCCCCGTTTTGGCCAAAATTTTTTGTGGAGTAAGTGTTTTTCACTTACTCAGCAAATGGTAATCAGTCCGCCATGTCTAACCCACATAAGGATTGGCTAATCCAGGAGCAAACGGCTCTTGGTAAAGATATCTCAAATCCGTTTATGGCTTGCAATTTGCCCAAAATTGTATGGTGTTCAACTCACCATATCTTTAAACTAGTGAAAAGTTGGCTAGCCCGCAAGTTTATAGCTTGTGGTAAAGGCAGTTGGAAATCCATAATTGGTAATCTACTCACCAAAGATAATATTGATAATTTATCTAAGAGTTGGCTAGTCTAGAAGCAAACGGCTTCTGGTAAAGACAAATCAAAACCGTTGAAAGCTGGTGATTTGCTCAAAATCATTTGGTTATCATTGTACCAAGGTTCTTACTTGAACTAAAACAACTGGCTACTCCAGAAGTAATGGCTTTTGGTAAAGAGATGAAATCCATTAATTTTTCTCAAAATATTGCTAGGGACTAGCAATATCTTAGTGTGGGGGATTGATGAGTGTCTAAATACTCATCATTTTTATACTGTTTAGAATGGCAAAAACATCTGAAAACACTCAGAAATGCATCAAAATGATGAAAATATCACAAACAAGTGTTTTATGTGTTTTAAATGCAAAAATATCAAAATCTGGTGAAAAACATATCAAGTTTGCATAATTGGCAGTTTTAGTCCCCCAAGTTTAAAAAGTTGTCAAAAATAGTCCCTGGTAATTCAAAAACTTGTAAAATGTCATTTAAGGTCCTTGGGATTCAAAAGTTGTCAAGATAAACCCTTTAAAGTTTAAAATTTACAAAATGACAACTTTAGTCCCTAAAGTTTGAAAATTGTCAAATATGGTCCTTGGTTAATTTAAAAAGTGAAAATTATCAAAAATAAACCTTGTACTATTCATAAAGGGGGAAATTGGTCCTTATGGTGAACTTTGGAAAAATTACAAGTTTGGTCCCTAAAGTTTCAAAATTGGCAGATTTGGTCCTTGGACTTATAAAAATGGAACTTTATGCAAATTTAGTCCTTGTACTAACCATTATTTGCAGGATTGACCCTTGTGATAACCTTGGAAACTTGTCAAATTCAGTCCTTCAGTTTCAAAATATTACATAAATGGTCCTTGTGCTTATTTAAACCAAACGGACCTAAATATTAAACCAAACCCAAACCCAAGCCCAAAACTCTAACCCGGCCCAATTTTTAAAATAGAAATACCGCGTCTACTGTTCATATCCTTCTCCAATCCCTGTAAACCAAAAACCACCTGGTTTTCCACCCTTTCCACCTCACCCCAGCTATCTAAAATCACTCATCACCATCCCCTTTCCACCTATACACCAGCCCACAACCAATAAATGCATCCACACCATTAGCAGTTCACTGTTACACTCTCATCCCCTGTTTTTGCTTCCACATCACACCAAATCCATTGAAACTTAACTTTTTGTGTCCCCTACACCTCCACAACACCCCAAGATTCCTTAATTACTCTGAAACTATCTCAAGCAACCTTATACACTTTTGGCGCCAAAAGTCTTTTAAACGGATAGGATGAGTTTGACTCATCCAATGGCTAAGATTTAAAGTGGGAAAGTCTCAGAAGCATGTGGGGAGTATTTCAAGTCTATAAAGAAAGAGGAGAAGCAGAAGAGAAAGACATCTAGTTTTAGTTTTAATTAGCTTATGTCGTTTAACTAAATTTTGATTTTCCAGTGTATTTCTTAGCTTTAAAGTACTGTTTATCTCATATTCAGTGTATTATACAACTTTTGCAACAAGTAATTTCAAGTTTCAAGTTCTGTTTTCAGTTTATGCATTTTCAAGTTCAAATTATCAAAATCTGTCAATGTTGTTGTTAGATGTTATTAAGGACTGAAATAAGCCACATAAGCTCCTAGAAAGCTTATTAAAGCTTTTAGAGACTTTAAAATTCAGTTTAGAATCAAAAAGAGAAAATCACCAAAAATACCAAATAAATAGTTGAAAAATCAAAAATCAATGGAGATGGTGATCACAGCTGGAGCAGGGTTGATAAAGGATTGCCCTTGGGTTTAGTGCTTCTTGGGAAGCTATAGGATCTGTTCTCAGTCCTTGGTTATCATTTTTCACTTGGAATCCAAGTTGTAAGCCTTTTTACCCATTTTGGTATTTCACTGTGTAAAACAGTTATAAGTTTATATCTCTGTGTTTACATGTTCATTAGTTGTAGTTAAACATAATTAAACTATAAAAACAGTAACTTGTTCTTTAAAGTTTGTAGTTAGCAAAAATCTCAATTTCACAGTTAAATTAGCATAAGTTTAATTTCTTGATTTTATGTTGGTATTTCTGTTGTTTAGTGTCTATTTAATCTTAGTAAGTGATAATATTAAGTTTGTAATCAGTTGCAAGGTTTAAATCAGTGTTTTGCTTTGAAAATCATCAAAACAGTCTTTTGAAAGGGTGTTTGGATTTGTAAGTTTAACTGTGATATAGGCTTTTTGTGTTATTGCTTATGTTCATCTGGTGTCTCATTAGTCTCAAATAATTCAAACAAAGCATAAAAATCAGTTCTCATTTGGTAAAAAGTCAAATTAATCTTTGATTCCACCTTGTTAGCTAACTGTTGGATTTTTATAATCCATGATTGTGATTTCTTGTTCATAAGTTGTTATTATAGATCAAATCAGTCTTAATATACTTTAAAACATCATAATTAGTGCTTAGGATCAAACCAAAGTTCATTAAAGTCAACTTGGTTTAATTTCTTAAAAAGTCAAAATGTGCCCTGTGCACAGTTTTAAGCTCAGAATCACAAGCTTGCAAAAAGCTCATTAGTTAATCATAGCTTGTGATTCTTGGCTTTTTGTGAAGCTAACCTGGCCATCTTTGAGTTCCAAGTTTAATATTTCACTTTGTAGCTTATTTGAATAGACTGCAAGTGCTTTTTGTTTGTCTCAAAACACTCAGTATACACTGAGTTATACTCAGTGGTTTTCTAGCTTTTTCAATAGCTTCTCACAAGCTCATTATTGTGATCCAATCTGTGTGATTTAGCTTTTTGGAAAGCTTATCTGGTCATCTTGCTAATCCAAGTGTTTGTTTTAAGTTTCTAGCTTATCTAAGTGCTTAAAAGTAAGCTAGAAGGTGCCTAGTGATTCAAAAAGGTGTCCTGTGCACCAGTTGAAATAAGTGCTTATTTGAGTTTGTTTTGTGCTTATTTTTAAGTTAATTGCATTATCAGTTGTTGTATTAGCTTATTTAAAGTAGATTAGCTTATTTCCATTGTATCTTGTGCTTATTTTTAGCTTATAAGCCATTTGGCTTAAATCTTTGGTCTTATTTCCATTTTTGCCCACTGTTGGAATAATAAGCTCAAATCTGAGCTTATTAGTCATTTTCATAAAAAGTTGTAGTTGTAAAAGTTGCTTAAAATCATTAGCTTAATAAGCTTGTGAAGAAAAAGTCCAAAAATAAAATAGTAGCAAAAAGCAGTTACTGGGATTCGAACCCTGGCCACCCAGCTGACCACACCACACACATACCATCTGCCCTAGGGTCTTTTTCAGTTTTCCTTTGCACTATTAAATACATAAGCCTTATTTTCATTTTAAGCTTATACGAGCTTATTTGCTTATTTCCAGCTTATTTATAATAGCTTTTTCAACTTTTGTATTTTTCATATAATTGTATTAGTATAAAGTATTTTATAAAAAAGTTTCAGATTTTTCTAAATAGTTTTAGTATTTTTAAACATTTAATTAGTGTAAAAACTTATTTAATTCATAATAAAAAATATAAAAGTCTAAAAAATATAAATCTTTTTTCTAAAATTTTCTTTTGTCATATAGTACGTAATAAAATTGTTTTTACATTCGTAGGCCTTTTATTTCACAAATTTTACGTTTTTGCTTGCGCACTCGCGTAATTTTTATAAATAACGTACGTTTTCATTTTAAATCAAGTTTTTAGATAATTTAAGTTTACGTTTTAGTTAAAATAGTTTATTTAAGTGATTTTATTTTATAAAATCACAAAAACATCATTGTAAAAATAGTGATAGCGTTTATTTAATATATTTTAACTTTTTAATTTCCTTTAATTTGCATTTAAGTCGCTGTAATTTATAAATCTTTTCTTTATGTATAATTATCCATCAAAATCCTTACTGATCACTATCCTTAGTGATTATTCGATATCTGTCTGTGTTAAACACCATTCATCCTCCGTGGCACTTAACGACCCAGGAATCCACTATATTCCTCTGATCTTAATTGCATTAGTGTTTGAACTATTTTAAGTTTCTTACGGTTAGCCATTCACAAGTGGCTAGCTTGTGTGAGATAACTTGACGGTTTAGCACCAATCAATGTTGTAAAAGTGCCCTATAGTGCACCTTTCTAAGAGGTCGTCCTCTCCCCAATTGGTCCAATATTCCGGTCCTAATTTCAAGCAATCCTTATAGAAACCTAGAATCTTGGCCATAACATAACCTACTCCCTTCTCCTTATCTTCCTCATTCCTATAGTAGACCGATAATTTAAGTTCCTTTTCATCATTGGAGAGTGATGAAAACTTCTCAATTTGGTAAGCTACATCATCAGTCTCATCCTTGAATCGCACTATTCCTAATGAGGGATCATAAGTCATCCCGGTATTTTCTATAAAAGGTTTTCCTAGAATAACGTGGGACAAACTAGGATCTATGGCCGTACTAATATCATCTACCACTATGAAATCCGTAGGAAACGTGAAACTACCTACATGGACGGGCAATCTCTTAACTCTACCAAGAAAATTGCAACTCTCCCTAGGATTATCGAGGTCTTGCCTAGTTGGGATAGGCTTCTTCATCACCCAATTGTAGTAGGTGCTAGTCATTATATTGATTGGGGACTTGCGATCAATGTAGGCCTTTGCCACGAAACGATGTCCTATGCAACATGGTATGTTAAGATTCCAAGGGTTTCCAAACTTGATCCTAGGGCTTTTCCTAACATACATGTGACGGAGGTCACGCACTAAGTGAGGGTGGCGAGATAGTTCTTCTTCCGTAGGAAACTTATTGAAATAGTCATTGTCTACTTCATTCACTTCCTCGGCTGTTTCATTTGTCGGTGTTTCCTTAACCTCAAGTATCATCTCATGGTTCGCTTCGTCATTTGATCTATTATGTTTCACTAAGGCGATGGTATTGACGAATTGAACGTGCTTAGCTAACTTACTTGGGTCCTTAATCTCTACACTTGAAGGCTCGGGAGTTGAGATAGCATTAACCTTCCTATCACTATTGGTCATGGCTTTCAAAAGGTTATCTATCTTCCTATCCATTTCGGCTTGTTGTTGGTTAAAATGGTCTGAGAGCTTAGCTATTTTGGCTTCTTGGGATGCGACTAGGTTTTGCAACATCCCCTCAATGTTTTGTTGGTTAGGACCTTGAGATGGGGGCCATGAGAAATCATTGGAAGTGAATTCTTTGGTTTGTCCCCAATAGAAGTCGGGCTTGCCCTTCCATGCCTCTCGGGTCTCATTGAAATTCCTAGGTCCGGGTATTGTAGGGAATCTTCCTCCCGTTCCATTAATACATGGGGATGCTTAGTCAACGGAAGCATGTTCGGGGGATCGGGTGCAAGTGCGCGTGTTATGAGGATCACTACACGGCTCACACGAGGAAGAAACTTTGTTCACATGGCGTGAAGACTTAGGATTTTCGTAGGAGCTCATTAGGAATTTTACTTGATCTTCAAGCTCGATCATCCTACGGTCGGAAGATTGTGAGTCAATTAGAGGCAAAGAGATTGCCTTAACGGTTTTGGGCAACTCACGGGGGTCATTCCAACTTTCGTTTTCATAGAGAGCAAGGTCCTCTATTATACCCCACGATTCTTCCGCGGTGAGATCACTAAGTTTTCCACCGGCCGCTTGGTCAATGGATCGCCTAGTGGGGAAGTTGACATGATCATAGAAAAGTTGGACTTGGAGCCAAAGATCAATGCCATGATGAGGGACTTTATGGAGTAAGTCCTTGAATCGAGTTCATGCTTCGTAGAGAGATTCACCTTGACGTTGTTGGAACATCAAGATGTCAGTCCTAAGCTTAGTGGTTCTCCCTGATGGGAAAATTGAGCAAGGAAGCGAGAGGTGAGATCATCCCAACTTGAGACGGAGCCGGCGGGAAGTCGCTCAAGCCAATTACTAGCTTGGTCCCGTAGAGAGAATTGGAAGAGACGCAGACGCGTGGTCTCCCGAGTAGTAGCATCAAGGTCAATGGAATCGTCATTTTTAAGGAAATCCCTTAGATGCTGATTTGGATCTTCGGAACGAAGTCCATGGAATGCACATCCGTTTTGCACCAACCGGATGGTGTCGGATCGCAGGGCCGTAGTTTGGGCTTGGTCGGGAAGCTCAATGGAGTTCCTATAGCCTAGGTGGCTTGGTCTCGAGTATTAACCAAGAGTACGGGCTCTTGGCGGGTCATTTGGTGGTGGGTTGATGAATGGTGGGTGGTTATCACCTTCCATGATGAAAAGTGATAGGATTACGAACAAAGGTCACGAAGAAGGGGGATAGACTATGAGAAAGCTAAAAAATGAGAAAAATTTATTTGATAGGAATCAAGCAAAGAAACCTAAACGAGGTGGACTACTAACTAGCTATTCTATACCCCGGCAGCGGCGCAAAAAACTTGATAACGCTACACGCGTCGTTCGGGGTCAAAGGAACTTCCTTTTCCTCGAGCAAGTTTTATAACACCCTAGGCAGTGAACCTAATCGTTGTAGTGTAGTATTAGGGTAAGCCACGGGTATTGATATCGTTCTCTAGGGGAATAGGAATGCTAGTGAGGAGTTACTACGCTAAGGTTGGGGTTGAGGAAGATTATCTTTTTATCTTTTTATGTTTTTTAGGAATTAGAAAGGTACGAATCTCGGGGTTTGGATTTGGGGGTTGGTATTTCTACCGATTAGTCTACTTATCTAATTATCTAATCTAAGGTGATGGTAGTCTATGTCTAATTATTGTGTGCTCGTATGATGGTTTAAAGATGTGTTTACTTAGGTTGTATTACTCCTTAATTATCTCCTATTGATGGTTGAATTGTCACGTCCTTATTCTCAATCGCGTTGTGTGTCTAAAGTCGTAGTGTATGCATTTGTCCCTAACTCTTTGAAACTACCAAAGGGCTCGTCTACAAAATCCCTAGGGATTATAAACTCTAACTCTAAGGTACTCTTTGGATGGTTTGGCCTACAACTACTCTAGGTGTCATAGTCTAAGGTTCACAAAGATTTAATCAAGCATTAACTACACAACGAATGACCTATCGCATTACTAGATCATTAACAATTAAGATAAGAGACAACCAATCAATATTCAATAATTAAGTTTCATATTCCCTAAGCAAACACACAAGTAAATTAGCCGGACATGGAGAACATGCAAGCATACACACAAATAATTGAAGACATAATTGAATTAATGAAGTAAAACACTTATCTTGTGGTAAGATAGGGTTTGGAACCCTAAAATACTGTACAAGACAGCCTTGGTTCGGTTTAGGTTTTTACTCCAAAAGACTACACTCTAAAACTGAAAAATTCGGATTCTATATATAAGATTACAATCGCGACGCGTCACCTTATGATTTGTGACGCCGTCGGGTCGCCGTCATTAGGGTTTCGTCTTGGCCACGTTAGTCTTACGATGGTGTCACCTTATGCTTGTGACGCCGTCCCCTTCAGTATCTGACACCGTCTGGATCAAATCTAGGCCGTTTAAGTTGCGACGCCCTACTCTTTTAAAGCCTGACACCGTCACTTGAAAATAAGCAATTTGGCTACTGCCCCGTCACAAAAGTTATGCGATGGCGTCACGGATAACACCTGACGCCGTCACTTGTAGAACCTGACGTCATCCCCTTGTATCTCAGCAGTCTGAGTGGCTCGATTCTATACTTTGGCCAATTTCTTCGTATATCCGCGCCTTTTCGTCCAATTGCCTTCAAGAGACCTAAAAAGTGAAAAAGGTACGATCTTAAGTAATAACGGACACAAAAGTGATCAAATAAGGGCTTAAACGACCCCTCAAAAAGGTACATTTTAAAACCTTATCAATCATATACCCTATAGGTTCTGTCACTTTGTTTTTTCATAAACAAATTGTTTTGTGTTCTTAAGCTAGCATTTACTTTAATTCGTTATAGTACGTGTGTATAAAAACTTGGTACTTACACACTATTGATTATACGTTTATGTTTTAGTTAATTAATTATTCATTATATGCTTCTATACGCTTCTGCATGTGTACTTGATGTTTATTGTGTTTAATTATAATTGTCATGATATTAAAATTTCAACAGTGGCATCACGAGCCTTGGATAATATGTAATTAATTACTAAATACATAAAAAACGGATAATTATATTGTGTTTATGATATGATTAATTGTAGGGTTTATGTTAATTGTTGAAACCCTAATTTTAGGGTAGGGCCGATTGCCCATGAAAGTTTAATAAAAATAAATAAATAAAAAATCCTAAATCCTTAAAAAAAATATATGTTGATTTAATTTTTTTTTATGTTAGGGTTTTGGTTTTTTTATTTTGTTTATTAAATTGAATTAATTAAAACCTAGAATAATATATATGTTTACGTGAATTAATTCATGAATAAATTCTTATGTGATATAGAATTGTATGCGATCTTGTGACTAATTGAATAATTGTTATGTTGAATCCATGATGAGACATGCATGTTTGTCATGGATTGTTGCTTATATGATTAATTGTTAAGTTTTTATTATTGTTTTAGATAATTCTTGAATAGGGAAAGACCTCAATAATATTAATGAATCAATTATGTGCAATATGGTATATGTTTGACTATGGCGTCGTATGCAGCAAGGCAAAGAATAATAATAAAAAACGAATAACAAAAAGCCGGCGTTTTGATGCAGCATTAACCTTCGTCCTTTTGAACCATAAATTAGAGAGGTCCAATGCATAAAAGGGTAGTTCAAGATATCATAGGCATTAAAAATGGCGCACTTGATAAGGCTCAAATTCGTAAAGTATCAAAAAAAGATGATCAATCTGCCATGGTTGCAAAGTTAATAACTTGCCCCGCCAAGATGCAGATAATCTCAATTTGGCCTAAAGTCTAAAAAACATTTAATGTTTATCATCACAACCTTTTACATTATTCTTTTATACTAAAAACGCCAAGAGAAAATTGTTTAAAAAACAACGTCGTTTTGTGGCAAGTATGAAACGACATTGTATCGAACGATAAACGTATACCAAAAATCATAAAGTCAAACACATGTGCGCTGAAGCTTGAAAAACAAATAGACATCCAAAAAACTCCGTTTGGTTGAAACATAATCTCTAATGACCTAGTTAAATGTCGAACACTCAAAAACCGTTGAGGGTGCTTGATAAAATGTTTACACAATATGCAACAATAAATTAAATTATAACAACACCTCAACGCTTTTTGAAAAATCCCACATTTTAGGTGTCTCGAGACATGCGCAATGGTCCTAGGCAGCCCTTAAACACCATTTTCCTTACGATTTCGTTATACTCAGAATATTTGTGCATTGGCTATCTAGTTTTTGGCATGCCAAAACTATGACTAAATGTCTGTTCAAATCGTCACAGCCAAGCAAGTGCTATCCAGCCTTAAAACGTTGTAAAAAATAGAAAATTGAAGAAATGAAACGACATTGTTTTGACCCACGACTATTTCCAATTATAAAACAACGCCGTATGCGGTAAGGCAAAGGAAAAAAATAACAAAAAGGCGTCATTTTTGTGCAGCATTAAATGGCTTCTTTTCTAACCTAAAATTAGAGAGTTCATGTTCATAAAAAGGTAATTCAAAAATCTGTATGTATTTAAAAAATGTCTCACTTGAGCACATATCAGACTTTAAAAAACATGTCATAAATTAATCAAACATAAACATATACCCAAAAATCCACTAACAACATAGAAACTAAAATAAGCACAACTTGTAACACACCATGTAAAATCAACACTTATGATTACACATCAGTCTTATGACAAGGCATAAACAAATAATATAGAGTCCATACAGTACTTATGGCCACATAACAGCACATATCAGCCTTTGAAAGCCATGTTAAAGTTTAAACAAACTATGATTATACATCAATGTTATGACAAAAATCATAGAAAAGAAAACACATATCGCCAAATCCACGAATAAACTACAAAGTGTAAAAGAAGACGAAATACCATACATTAACAAATCAGATTACTCCAACAGATGAGCGTTGCATGTGTTCCGAGAACATATAGATCCAAGAAAAGAAACAGATACTCCACATATTTCGTGTGTGTGTAAAACAGTGATGTGTGTGAGAGAGAGTGATTGTGAGATGTGGTAGATTTCATCCTTATCTAGAAGGAAAAAGAGAAAGTAAAACGACATCATTTTCGGTCTGGTTAAGCAAAACTCACCGAAAACCGAACCGAAAATCCGATCCGAACCGGTCCGACAGAACCCGAACCGAGCATATTCGGTTCGGTTTTCGGTTCTATATATTTATGAGTTTCGGTTTGGACTAAAATCGAGAAAAAACACACCTAAACCGTATGAACGGAACCAACAGATACAAAAGGAACCGAGTCGCTTCGGTTCGGTTCTCGGTTTATGTCTTCAACAAAATTGGTTTTCGGTTCGGTTCGATTTTGGTTTGTTCCAGTCAGTTTTGACCAGATGCTCAGCCCTACAGTCTCAACGTTTACTCAAATATTGCAGCACCTTTTCTCTCTTTTATTAAATTTTTTTCTATCTTTTATCATTTTAAAATACCTCTAAAACACATATACCCACACACAATGACACGACCATTAATTTAATACCCTCTCTCATCTAAATACCCCTCCCTCTTCTTTTCTTTTGAGGCGTAAATGCCACTCAGAAGTTTTTTTTAAGAGATCATTGGTACCAGTTAAAAAAGGATGTGGGGGCAATTTTTCATTTTTTGACAATAGAAACAAAATGCGGAAGAAAAAACTAGGATCGTAGTGATAAATCAAGTATTTGTACTACGAGATGAAGGATTTATAATTAAGGCTTTAGAGTGTTGAATGTTTTTAGTATGTGGGTGGTGGGCAATTTGAGTTTTGGGTGGGGGCATTTTCATAAAAATGTCAAAATTAAAAAAAAATTAAACTAAAATCTCAACTTTTTCGGCTAGTCATGAGGGATAATGGCCCTATACTTGCTATATACATCCATTCCTAATTGGTACGCTTTTAATTTTTACACTGTAATATATAACTAGTTAAAACATGTTATATATAAAATACAAATTTTCCAATGCTTATAATGAATTATATTAATAAAAATAAAAATACACTATATAAATAAGCAAAACATCCCTTTCTTGCATGATTTCCCCCTCCACACACTTGGACGATACTAGAAATATCTTACACCCACACTATACTCTAGAGTAACAGCCGCATCTCATCTCTTCAAAGCACAACATCCAAGACACTATTATCTCTAGAACCTTCCGGTCCTTCATCCTCTTCACCACACCTTCAAAAACATACACAAACATTGCAAACCTTAAAAAAACAACTAGAAGCAAAAATGCAGACAGTGAAGGAAGAAGAAGTGACCATAATCTCATCATCATCCTCATCCTCGTCATCACCAAGGCCAAAGGAGGGTTTAAACGAAATGGGCCCACCTCCATCACCAAGGCCAAAGGAGGGTTTAGGCGGATTCATATGTAGGAAAAGCAGATTTGCGTGTGCGCCCCTCTGGGTGGTTGGCTATTGTCATACTTTGGGCCAACAGGGCATATGACAACATCAACGATTACAGTACTTTGTTGCCCAACATACCTCACGAATCGAGTGAGAGAGGCATATGGTAACATTAATGAAGTGTCCTTGCTGGAACCATTTATTTCATACACGATCTGACCCCGAGGGTCACGCTATACACGTCATGATTGGCTATTGTTGTTGTCTGATGTTTATTATGATGTTTATTAGATGGATACAAAGGTTGCAAATTAGATCAAAGAATCAGAATTTCATCTCTTGATAAGGGTGGGCTTTATCTGGTTTGAGTCTTTGTGGCAGCGGGTTCAAACCCCGTGGATTAGTAGGCCAAAAGGTCGGAAACCATGATTACCCTATAAAAAATAGAGGCAATTCTAGTTTCAGTACTTCAGTTGAGCACATTCATCACTCTAATTTTAAGTCTAATTTTTTCAATTTAGGTAAATCCAAGTTGTGGATCTGATACTTTTTTTGAGACCGATAATACAGCAATGGTAGTTGTAAATACCAAGTTTGTTGAAGTTCACTCATAGTTAACTATGTATAGCAACCACCTATCCATTTTTGTCAAACAACTTGCATTCTACAACATACACATCTTCACACGCCCCGCCTCGAGAACAGTATGTGTGAGGTGAAGTTTAGGTTATACTCAAGAGTGACTTTGTGGTCCTAGGAGAATGCTTAGGAGAATATCTACCCATACCGGGGAAGGCAATAGAATATCTTCCATTTTTCGTTGTTTAATGGCCATCACCTTTACTTACCCACCGTTCGTACTCCCAACTATCGTTTTGGTACATGACACTACCACGATTTTCACCTTTAACAACGATGTATATTGTGTGTTTTAGTGACCATGTACTCCCAACTATTGTTACGGTAAGACACTTAGAAAAAATTATCTCATATTATATGACTCATGTAAATATCAATACATTACATTAAATTACATAAAGTAAATTAACTACAATTTTGTGTAGCAACTCTTTACAATTTTGTGCTATAAGTTCCTGAGTCATTTTTGTGGGTCACTGGATTTTTTCTTGTCTAATTGTGATAGAGGATTTTAGCCAATTGTCTATTTTAATTGTAGCCAAGATATTTTCCCCTTCTAAAATCAAACTTTTACCCAAAACTTGGTTTGCTTTATGTGATTTTTGGTTTTGCACTTCTGTTTTATTTTTTTCATTCAAGTTCAAGCTTTACTACATATACAAATTTGTTTTAGTCAATAATGAAAAAACAAATTTATTGTATTTAAAATTAGTTTTGCATCAAGAACCGATAACACATTATATATCTTCGAAATGCTATTTTGGTGTTTTAATCGATGTGAGATAAAGAAAATAAATTTTATGATTTTGTTATAATGTTAGCTAAATATATATGTTTTGCGCATAATACTAATTTTAATGCACATGCACGTGTCGGGTTCATACTAAAAGTATGACTAGTAATTACATTTCAGCTATATTTTTTCAGTGTGTATTATAAGTCGTGCTTTCGTTTTGAACTTTATTATACTTTGCATATATTGATTTATAATATAATAATTAATTTAATTTAAGTTTAGCGTTTTTTTAATTTTTAACTCGTGTATTCACAAGTTATTAAATGCCGATTGGGTTCAGACAATAACTATAACCTATGCACGCACGGGGTTCAAACTAAAACTAATAATAATAATTTATTTCAACTATATATGTTCGGTGTGTATTGATTAGTCATGTTTTATTTTGATATTTAAAATCCATTGCATATACATTTGGTATTTTTAATTTATCATTGTTTAGCCGTATCTAAAAAATTTTAACTTGTGTACGCACAATTTAGTTAACGTGGATTGATTTAGATAATCACTACAACTAATAATAGTATTTCAACAATATTTTTTTGGGTTTGAAAGTTTGATAAAAAAATTTAATGTTATTGTTTGAGTAGTTTAATTTGATATTTTAACATAAGTCAAATTTAGTAAGTATAAGTATTTATATATGTTATAATTATTCCCTTGAATATAATCAATAACTTGTGCTTCAACTTGATATTTATAACGCGTAAATTTACAAGTAAGTTTTGTAGAACAAACATTAGATTACCAAGTTTTGTAAATCGGTCTTTATTTGTCACTCTATCATATAAATGTCTAAATCTTCCATTTTTTCTTTTTTCCCTCTTTTTGGTTCTCTCCGTAATCACGCTTCCGATTTCCACACAATAAATCTGTTCAAATTCACTAAATCCTCTCGTTCTAATTCTCAAATCATCGATCAAAATAAGTATCATAACTTTTTTTAATATAATTTTGCTAGTTTTGTTATCTAATATCAAATATAAATCTTTTATCCGTGTTTGTTAGGTTTTATTTTGCACAGATTAATGTTTTTTTAGTTAGGATTTTGATTTATGAATTTTGATTTGGTGATCATCAGGTGTGTTCATAGATGTTTCGGTTTTAAGAGTTTTGTGACATGATATAGTGTATAGATTAGTTATTTGAAGCAAAGTTGAGAAAAAAAAAGACATGGAAAATGTTTTAAAAAATGCACACAATCAAATACCTAAATGAAATTTCATAATTCGATGCACTGATTTTATATGTTTGATAAAATGTTTAAATGATATTTTATAAATGTGATGCATTAAATTCATACTTATGTACTAATTTTTATAAATGCTATGCTATTGTTACATATTGGTTTCAAAACTATGATTTTGTGTATTTGCTGATTGATTTTAAGGTAATTTTCTAGCTTACATATAGCCATCAAGAGATTTTCAATGTTAAGTCATTGCTGATTTTGACATATTGCGCGTGATTATAGAACAAATGCGATGTGGGCTATGCGTTCAAAAAGGGATGTTTTTAAGTGTATAGAACAGAGATAACAGATCCTTGATGGTAACTATTAATGTATGATATGACTTTATGCCACAAAAATAATATCATAATTTCGAAATGATGATGTTATTGAACTTATATGTATATATATTAACACATTGTCGATCCAGCAATTTACTTCTTTAGTTAAACTAGATTTGTATCTATGTAAATTACTGTTTAATAACATGACCACTTCATTAGATCCGTGGATCACATACCGGTGTCTTGGTACTGGTCGTAATTGTTCGTGGCTGAAGATTCTATCTTAACCTTCAATGTTGATAGTCGATACGAGTTAGTTCATAAAGTTTGACTCTATTTAGTTATCTACATATGAAGAAATTACTATAAGTCTATAACTCTTAAAGATAGATAGGAAAAGATACAAAATTAGCCTCATTTTTTATTTTTACGGTTTTATTAGACAGGCTTAGCTTTTTCTATGGATAGTTTTTATTGATTATGTATATTGATCCTCCTGGAATTATTGATTAAATTCTTGCAGAAATCAAGGGGCCCACCTCAGAGTTCAGTTGATACGTGGGCTGCGCAATGCGACGACTATCTCAAGTGGAGGATAATACCAACTGAAGAAGAATTTGAAGAGTACAGAAGTAAGCAAAATGATGATCCGTTCGTTTGCACTAAATTTGAAGGAATTGTGTGTGATAGTCCTGCTGACATCGAGTGTGATTCTTCTCGAACTTGGTTCAAGGAGATACCCAACATCCCAAAAACCCCAAAAGGTTTTCAGAGAATCAATGTTGTGAGGAGAGGCTACTCTAAATTAGACTTTCAGTATGTTACTCCTGATGGTACAAGGGTACGAGCAGCTTCAGGGATCATAGCCTATCTCAAAGAACATCCAGAATACAGTGATATTTCACCAACCGATTTCTGCTTCACATACCCAAAGGTAATGATTGACACCATTCCTGAAAGTATCAGGAAAAAAAGTCTCCGCCGTAGTGTCAAGAAACAGAAGAAGGTTTAGACGTCGGTTATTTACGGAGGGTTGTTTTATCCATGTGTTTTTAAGTTTTTATTTGACTTTTTATTATGATGTATGTTCCGCTTTATAAAGTGGATGTGGTTGTAGACTGTAGTAGTGACTTCCTAGACGCCAGGAAACGTTATCTCGTATGCAGTCTGTTGATATGCCGCCTGTTGATTTTGATGATCCTGCAATTGTACTTTTATGAATAAAAGTAAACGGGTTTCTATGCATTTGTATGTCTCTTTTTCTTTTCTACAAATAATATATAATCATCTCGACGTAATGTCACTGTAGACTTGTGATACGCTTACACAACGCGTTCGGGGTCAAAGAAACTGCCTTTTCGTCGAGCAAGTTTATCAACACCCTAGAAAGTGAACCTAATCGTTGTAGTGTAGTATTAGGGTAAGCCACGGGTATTGATATCGTTCTCTAGGGGAATAGGAATGCTAGTAAGAAGTTACTACGCTAAGGTTGGGGTTGAGGAAGATTATTTTTTTATCTTTTTTTTTTATATTTTTTAGGAAATGGAAAGGTACGAATCTCGGGGTTTAGATTTGGGGGTTGGTATTTCTATCGATTACTATACTATTATCTAATCTAATTAATTAAGCTAGGGGGTAGTCTATGTCTATTGTTGTGTGCTCGTATTATGTTTAAAAATGTATTTACTTAGGTTTTATTACTCCCTAGTTATCTCCTATTGATGGTTGAATTGTCACGTCCTTATTCTTAATCGCGTTGTGTTTCTAAGGTCGTAGGGTATGCGTTTATCCCTAACTCTTTGAAGCTACCAAAGGTTAATGACTACAAAATCTCTAGGATTCATAAACTTAACACTAAGGTATTCTTTGGATGTTTAGCCTACAATAGCTCTAGGTGATTATAAACTAAGGTTCAACAAAGATTAATCAAGCATTAATAGCACAACGAATGACCTATCGCAATACTAGGTCAATAACAATTAAGATAAGAGACAACCAATCAATATTCAATAACTAGGTTTCATATTGCCTAAGCAAACACACAAATAAATTAGCCGGACATGGAGAACATGCAAGCATACACACAATCAATTGAAGACATAATTGAATTAATGAAGTAAAACACTTATCTTGATGTAAGATAGGGTATGGAAACCTAAAATACTGTACAAGACAGGCTTGGTTCGGTTCAGGTTTTTACTCCACGAAACTACACACTGAAAACTAAAAAATTCGGATTATATATATAGTGTTACGAACTGCGACGGCGTCACTCTTTAATTGTGACGCCGTCACCGTCATTAAGTTTTCTTCTTGGCCACGTTATTATTGTGACGGCCTCACCTTATACCTGTGACGCCGTCTACTTCAGTCTCTGACGTCGTCTGGATCAAATCTAGGCCGTCTGAGCTGCGACGCCCTACTCTTTTAGAACCTGATGCCGTCACTTGTAAATAAGCAATTTGGCTACTGAGTCGTCACAAAACTTGTTCCGACGGCGTCACAAGTAGAACCTGACGCCGTCCCCTTCTAATTCAGCAGCTTGAGTGTCTCGATTCTTGACTTTGGCCATTTTCTTCGTATATTCACGCCTTTTCGTCCGAATAAGTGTCATTCCAGCAATTTGCCTTAAAGAGACCTAAAAAGTGAAAATGAACGAAATTAGTAGTAACAGATACAAAAGTGATCAATTAAGGGCTTAAATGACCCCTCAAAAACGTACCTTTTAAATCCTTATCAAATATCCCTACACTTGGTATTTGCTTGTCCTCAAGCAAATGTGCTTTTTGCCAATTAATTTATAAGTTAGGGGTCATGAAGCATTAGTTTAGAACGATTCACAACACATATAAGCCCCGCAGAAGTCATAACAAGCATGAAAATTACATACTAGCACCTCACACGGGGTGTTTGGATACTCACATCTCTCGGGTGTATATGAAATATAACAAGTTGGAAATGGAAGATAAACACTCATTAACCGGTCCTAGTACATAGATTACCATAGGCTTGAGACTAGATCAAACCTCCATCGCTTTGGCGTAAGCACCTAGGAAAGACTATCCAAGAGGTCTTTTAAAGGGTTGTAATGTTAGGCTTACGGTAGAGAAACAAAGGGTTTGGTGGGATAGGCGATTTAGTAGTGGTAAGTCAAAAATCTTTCTGTTACAAGCATGCGAAGAATGGCGTTGCTAAGCTAAGACTCGACACTCTAAACTCTAGATAACTGAAATAAACAAACATAAATTAAAAGATAGATGTAGGATGGTAGCCCTTTTTATTTCTTTTTTTTTTTTTTTTTTTTACATTCTATTTTTTTTTCTTTTTTTCTTTTTTTTTGATTTTTTTTCCATGCACTTTTACTCTACCATCCTCTACGATAACATCAAAATAGTAAGGATTTATAGGCACATCCCTACACTTGAGTTTTTATTACTCTAATACTAATTTGACCCGAATTGAAAAGATCAAAACACTTGGAGTACACTATTATGCAAATAAAGGGAATTTGAATTTAACGTTCCCTTCCCGTCATTTCATAAAATTTAACTTTTCCCATGAGTCCCAATCGTCCCAAAACTGTGTACAAAGGATATGACTCGACTTAGCAACTTATGCAAGCAACTAGATAATTGAACTAAGGGTTTAGTGTAATGAAAATAATGCACTAAAAGTGAGTGCATACAAGGTAGGCTAAGGCGATTTGGGTGTACATTTAGGGGTGGATTGTAAACAATGCTCTTCATTGATATTCTGGAAAATCGAAACATCACAAGAACCGCGAAAAGGATAGGCTCTGAGAGGTTAACTAGGGGTATCGTGTACTAAAGATGAGTACAACGCAAAGGTGTGGGGGAATTACTCAACCGATGTGAAAGAAGTAATTATATTACGGGTATCAAACAAGGGTTATCCTAATGCCTCTTATCATTTAGTTATTCCTAACAACACAAGTGTAGTCTTACTAGCGATCTCGGAATGCATCACAAAACAAGTTCTAGAATCTATTATACTACCGGTTCACACTCGAAACATTAAAGATGAATGCTTTAATTCTTACAAATCTAAGGGCGATCCTCACATTTTGGGTGGAATTTAAGTGGTAAAGGGTTTTTGTGCTAGTCATATAATTTCCTATCCATGGGACGCTTTATTAAGACTAATGGCCCACTCCTACATGTTATGAAAAATTTTAAATTTGGTGCCAAAATTACCCTAACCGATATTTCTTTGTGTTTATTACACAAATAAAACTGGACAAGGCAAATAGTCAAGGATAAGCATAGTTTCAAAGTTCCCGTTTTATTTTCCCTCCCTACACTTAAACTGAACATTGTCCCCAATGTTCCCCGAAAGTATCAAAGGAATGATAATGGAAGGTAATTAAAAACGAAAGAAACTAGTACTCCCCTGATTAGCTCAGTAGGATCCGTGTGAAGTAGTGGTTAAATCCTTTCCAAGAAGAATGTATGCGTGAAAAGCTCCTTCCAATCTTATGTATCTTCTTCTTGATAAATAAAACCTGCACACTTGAAGAAAACAAACGAAACCTTTGCGTAAAATCGGCAGTAACAATATATATAAGACTCTACTTAACTAGGATATAATGCTTGTGAAATGGATGTTTACAGATTTTCTGTAAAATTAAGACCTGGAAAATTCCAAAAATTTATAAGTAGCTCAGAAAACGAGAAAAAGTAATAAGCTGTTTCTGCTCCTCCTGACGCCGTCAGGTTATCCTGACAGAAACTGGTCTGCGATTTTCTGGAAAATTTTTATCTTTAAAATCTGGAAATTTTTTTGCAAAACATCCATTATGACTCGATACAAGCATTTGACTCGAACAAACACACATATATATCTTTTAATTAATTGAAATTCTCATGTTTGCGTTTCTTTTGAAAACGTGTGTAATCCTCCCTACACTTATCCCTTATGTAAAATACCTTTATATGCAATTAAAATGAGGTTAAAGACAAAATAAAGCATTTTTACAAATTTAAACATGAGAATAAACAATCAATAAAAGATACACGACACAAACAAGCAAACAATTAAGCATGGGTTGCTTCCCACGAAGCGCTTTTCTTTATTTATGAGTCTTGTAGCTAGACTCGAAGTCGTGCCCCTACGTGACTTCATTACCGTCACCTTCTTCCTCATGACGGTCTCTATTGGGGGATTCCATGTTGTAAAAGTGCCCTATGATGCACCTTTCTAAGAGGTCGTCCTCTTCCCACTCGGTTCTATACTCCGGCCCTAAGTTCAAGCAATCCTTGTAGAACCCAAAAATCTTATTCATAACATAATCTACTCCCTTCTCCTTATCCTCCTCATTCCTATAGTAGACCGCTAGTTTAAGTTCCTTTTCATCATTGGAAAGTGATGAAAACTTATCAATATTAAATGGCATTTGATAAGCTACATCATCGGTCTCATCCTTGAATCGCACTATTCCTAATGATGGATCATAAGTCATCCCAGTGTTTTCTATGAAAGGCTTTCACAGAATAACGTGGGACAAGCTAGGATCTATGGTCGTACTAAAATCATTTACCACTATGAAATCTATAGGAAACATGAAACTACCTACATAGACGGGCAATCCCTTAACTGTTGGGTTTTAGGTTCCTTGGATTTGATGAGACAAAATAAATAAAAGAATGAAACATCAAGGGCTTAAAGTGACAAAGAAGAAATCTACAAAAAGATGGAAGGACTTGCTTGCAAAAGAAGATTTAATTATTAGTCCTTCGTAGAGATTTGTAAACCCTAATGCTCTACTATATAAAGAGACATGGGGTGTAGGTTTTTAGAATTAAGTCTTCCAATGTAGACGTTAGTAAAGGTGTGTGTGTCTAGGCGTCAAGTCCTCTAAGTGGACGCCTAGGATTTGTGTAGTTTAGCCTCAAGGATCTTTGATCCCTGTTACAAGTTTGGTGTAACCGTATTATTCCGATCAAATAATATTTGAGGCTTGGAGTGATTATAATGAAAAACCTTGTGTCAATAACTATGATTTATTTTATTCCGCTGCGTACCAAGTTTATTGTCATTGTTATTGTTAACCCTAGAGGCTCAAAATGATCTAAAGGAGTATATCAAACTTCACAATTGGTATCAGAGCTTGGGGAGCTCGTTACCTAGGGATTCGCAAGGTTTCTTGGCGAAAAAGATTGAAGAAAATCGGATTTGTGCAGAATTCGCAACTTTCTGCAGCACTGTTTTGTAACGATCATAACTTTTTCGTTAACCGTTGGATCGGGCTGAAATTTTTGGTGGAGCTTCTCTATATACCTATTTAACTTTCCACCGAAGGAATTTTCGATCTGAGCTTCCAGTAAAAAGTTATACTATGTCGAAGTTGGCTGCAGAGGAGGTATTTAAAATTCGAATTTTTGGGTTTTCTTAGATATTCAACTTCCTAAATCCGTGTTTCTTTGAATTAATTCATTATGGAAGTTGGTTATATGTTGTGTGGTGTCTTTACTTTATGGAAGAAAGCAGCTTTGAAACCACTGATAGTGTTTTCTGTAAACCACTGATAGTGTTTTCTGAAACCACTGATAGTGTTTTCTCGAAACCACTGATAGTGTTTTCTGCAACCACTGATAGTGTTTTCTCGAAACCACTGATAGTGTTTTCTCGAAACCACTGCTAGTGTTATCTCAATTCCACTGCTGGTGTTTCTTGCATTATTCGTTTATGCTAATGAGGATTTGGAATTGAGGGGAAGCTGTACATGTTTTTGGTACTGATATTTTTGGTGACACACATGGGAGATTGGTTCACACACACAAGGAGTTTGGAATTTGTTCTTAAAGGTTTTAACAAGCTCGGATTTGGATTTATTGAATAATTGATTACGAAGACAGTTGAATATCATGTATTTGATGTTGTAGTTGAATTTCTTGGATGCGTGTTCTTATTATATTTTTAAACGGCGGAATCGTTTAAAAGTAACTTGTTCGTGATTTAATGATTGTGACGAAGAATTGACATAACACTTAAAGGAGTGACGTTATTGTGCTCAGTGATTATTGTCAAGAGATTGCGGTCTCCCTATACATTGGTTAGTATATGTTCAGAGTCACGTGGATAAACAAGACATAAGACGCAAGTTTGGGTTATTTTACTTCTTCATCAAATTCGTTATATTTGATTTTCTTCATAAGTGATCATTACAAGGAGCTTACAGATTTGAAGAATCATTTAATGTTCATGCACCACTCAAGGGGAAGTTTCTACTGCTTAAATTCTCTATTTGTTGATAACAAAAAGGGGAAGATATATTGGAGTGGCGTAGCATGGATTAAGGGGAAGACAAAGGAAGACAAGAATGTTTCATTCATGGTGAGATTTAATTATCTCAACTTCTGCTACTTCGTCTAGGGAAGTTCGTACACGACTTTGTTTGTTTTGTAATCATCAAATAGGGGAAGATTGTTGGGTTTTAGGTTCCTTGGATTTGATGAGACAAAATAAATAAAAGAATGAAACATCAAGGGCTTAAAGTGACAAAGAAGAAATCTACAAAAAGATGGAAGGACTTGCTTGCAAAAGAAGATTTACTTATTAGTCCTTCGTAGAGATTTGTAAACCCTAATGCTCTACTATATAAAGAGACATGGGGTGTAGGTTTTTAGAATTAAGTCTTCCAATGTAGACGTTAGTAAAGGTGTGTGTGTCTAGGCGTCAAGTCCTCTAAGTGGACGCCTAGGATTTGTGTAGTTAAGCCTCAAGGATCTTTGATCCCTGTTACAAGTTTGGTGTAACCGTATTATTCCGATCAAATAATATTTGAGGCTTGGAGTGATTATAATGAAAAACCTTGTGTCAATAACTATGATTTATTTTATTCCGCTGCGTACCAAGTTTATTCAGTGAAAAGACTCCTAGTGTTGAGAACCTACATGTTCAATTCAGTGAAAAGACTCCTAGTGTTGAGACCAAAGGACCAGACTGGCTGTTTAACATTGATATGCTAACCAAATCTATGAATTATGAGCCTATCATTGCAGGAACTTCCACTAATGCTGATGCAGGTATACAAAAGAATTCTGAAGTAGATAAATCTTCAAAGGAAGCTGATTCTCCAACAGAGTTCTATTTGGTTGAAAAGTGGAAAGCTGGTACTGTTCCTTCCATCATTCACAAGCAAGGTCCCTCTGGTGATGATGTACTAAATTCTGGAAGCACAGTTGATCATCATCAAGATAAGGATGAGTTGTTGACAGATAACTCAGTGTCGGTAGAAGAAATTGAAAAGAAGAAAAAGCAGTCTGCAAGCACTGCTAAGCCTACTGTAAGTGCTGATAGGCCATTTGTAAATGCTGACAAGCCAACTTCTACCACTGACAGTTCAAGTGCAATTCCGGCTACAAGCACTGATGATAGTACTTTCTTTGGGCCTAATCCAAAGCCACTATTTGGTGATGAGGAGTATCCACATGATCCTAATATGCCTGACTTGATTGAGATGGATACTCCTACTGATGATGAAGACATGGATGAATTCTTCAATGCTAATTTGACTAATTTGGACACTGTTATTAATGAAAGTCCAATTACTTCTACCAGAATTCACAAGATTTATCCCAAGGAACAGATTCTTGGAAATTTGAATACTCCAGTTCAAACAAGAAGCAGGATAAAGAATTCAGAACCCTTTCCTGAACATGGGTTCTTTGCAAGATCTCTTCACAAAAGAAACAGTCATAAAGATCTGCAAAATTGCTTGTTTGCTTGTTTTCTGTCACAAAAGGAGCCCAAGAGAATAGAAGAAGCTTTAACAGAAGAAGGCTGGGTAGAATCAATGCAAGAGGAGCTTCTTCAGTTCAAACTTCAAGAGGTTTGGACATTGGTTGATCTTCCAAATGGGAAGAGGGCTATTGGGACTAAATGGGTATTCAGAAACAAAAGGGATGAAAGAGGAATTGTAGTGAGGAACAAGTCAAGATTGGTTGCTCAAGGATACACATAAACTGAAGGTTTGGACTATGATGAAGTATTTGCACCAGTTGCAAGGATTGAGGCTATTAGATTGTTTTTGGCTTATGCTTCATTCAAGAATTTTGTTGTGTATCAAATGGATGTTAAAAGTGCATTTTTATATGGCACTATTGAAGAGGAGGTATATGTTGGTCAACCTCCTGGTTTTGAGGATCCTGATCATCCTGACAAGGTTTACAGGGTGAGAAAGGCTATGTATGGGCTGCATCAGGCTCCTAGGGCATGGTATGAATGCCTATCTACTTATTTGATGGACAATGGGTTTAAAAGAGGACTGATTGATAAAACTTTGTTCATTAGAAAGCACAAAGATGATATTTTACTGGTTCAGGTTTATGTAGATGACATCATCTTTGGGTCTACTAACAAGGAGCTATGCAGAGATTTTGAGAAACTTATGCATGATAAGTTTCAGATGAGTTCTATGGGAGAACTCACTTTCTTTTTGGGGCTACAGGTTCAACAAAGGACTGATGGTATTTTCATTAGTCAAGACAAGTATGTAGCAGATGTGTTGAAGAAATTTGGGTTTCAAGATGTAAAAAGTGCAAGTACACCTATGGAGACTCAGAAACCTATGCTACCAGATGATGGAAGTCCCAAAGTTGATTTGAAGTTGTACAGATCCATGATTGGATCTTTGATGTATCTGACTGCATCTAGGCCAGACATTATGTTCTCAGTATGTGTGTGTGCAAGATTTCAAGTAACACCCAATACCTCACACATGAATGCTGTTAAGAGGATCTTTATAAGTGAGGATTAGGGTTACTGGAGTCACTAAGGGGCAGGTTAAATGTGGTTGGAAAGTTAATGAGGTTCTTGGGGATTGGACTGTGATATATTCTAGAAGTTGACTATGTTGACTTTACTGTTCTAACCTCGGATAGGTTGTTTGTAACCACTTCTGGCTATTCCTAACCACTGACAGCTATACTCTTTGTCTTTGTGTTTGTTTTGTGTTGTCTTGCAGGAAAGAAGGATGTGTGTGCATAAGGAGCTAGTGTGGTTGCTGCTTATGTTTGTGTTTCATGTTAAAAAAAAAAAAAAAAAAAAAAAAAAAAAAAAAATAGTTTTGTGTTATAGATGATTGTTGTGTAATCCTTCATATCTTGTGAGAGACCATTTCAATTTGCATGGATTTGCTTGCTATAATGTTGATCAGTTGGAAGGAGTGATTATCTGTATCCACGGATAGTGTGTTACAACTGCGGACAGTTGTTATGGAACAATGGATAGTATGTTACTCTGTTTTGATACTTCAGGGGTTGTTTTGACACTTTGGCAAAAGTATATATATCACTTCTTAAACTCCCGGATGGATCACTTTCAATTGCAAATATCCTAAAACCCTAATCACTTTGGTTGATTTCTTCACAAACCCACTTCATTCATATCATTAATTACAATGGCTGAGGAGTATTCCACTTCACATAATCTTGTTGCTATTCTCACCAACGATGCTCGCTCAGAAGGGTTTCATCAAATGATTGATTTCCTTGTTCATAATCCCATTCACTTTGCTTTAACGGTTGAACCTACCATTTTTAAAGCCTACATACGTCAGTTTTGGAAGAATGCTAAACTTGAGGAGGTTCATGGATTGGAGGTTTTTAGTACTAGGGTTGATGAGAATGCTATTTCGGTTTCTGAGGAGCTTATTAGAGAAGTTTTGAGGCTTGATGATGCTGATGGTGTTGATAATCTTTCTGATGTTGAGATTGTGGCTGGATTAGAAAGATTAGGATACACACACAGAGGTGAAAAGGTACAATTTTTTAAGAATCTGTTTTCTCAACAATGGAAGTTTTTGATTCACACTTTGTTGATGTGTATGAGCAATAAGACCACAGGCTTTAATGATTTTCCTTCCAAAATTGCTACTGCTATTATTTGTTTGTCTGATGGAAGAAAATTTAACTGGTCTAGGATGATCTATGAGGGGTTAGTGCAGAATCTTAGGAAGAAGGGTAAATATTATTTGTATCCTCGATTTGTTCAATTGCTTGTGGAACATCAAATACAGGATCCTATTGAACATATTAGAGCGTATGAGGTACATCGTATGATTCCTAGAGTGTTTGCATATATGAGGAATCCACCACAGAATGTTGTTATTAGAGATGTTCCTTTGTTTCCTCACATGCTAAATTTTCCTACTGATTCTGAGGTTCATGAGGCTAGGCGCACACAAGGCACTCAGCTTCCTCAGGCTAGTGCTAGTGGTATGGTTAATGAGGCTGTCACACGGTGTGGAGGTGACATGATTGGAAGGGCTTCCACTACTGATTCATGCTTAGATGCTGGTCAGGATAGTGGAAACATCAATAAGACCCAACCTTTGGCAACTCCTAATGTGGAAAGTTCTTTGGAGCTTAACACAGGTGGAGGTATCCCTATCCAACTAGCTGCTACAGGGTACATAGATGATCAGGCTCGGTCTGGTGCTATGTCTTTTATATCCAAGGATTCACCGCTCGGAGCAGTTAACACAGCTCGAAGTGATGAGGATAGATTGGAACCTGATAATGAATTGACGGTTGATGACTATGTACATAATGACTTTTTCGATGAACCACCTCTCGGACCAGATAACACAGGTCGAAGTGGGGAGGATATTCTTGAACGTGTAAATGAATTGACGGTTCAGTGTGCTAAAATGGAGGATAGGATTTCTAGTCTACAGGAGGTCACTGTGCTTCAGGGTAAAACTATTCGGAGATTAAAGCATAGGGTCTTGGTTTTGGAGAGAGTGAAGAGACCTGGACTTGCTGTTTTGAAAGCTTTGAGGCGTATGAAAAAGAAGGTGAACTCTTCTTCTACTCTGAATGTGGATGATGTATCCAAACAGGGGAGGAGTGATGGCATGACTTCAGGGGAGGCTGGGAATGTATATGTTGGTGTTACTATGGAAGAAGATGTTGATAGTGGAGATCAAGAATTTGTAGTTTCTGATAAAGCTGGGAATGCTGTTGTTCTTGAACAATTGAAGAATGTTGACATAGTGCAGAACACAACCACTGATAGTATATCTGAAACCTTGGTTAGTGCTTTTGTAACCACTGATGTTTCAGATTTGGCTATTGTTTCTACTACTGTCATACCCACTGCTATCACAACTACTTCTACTGTTGTTACAACTCTTTCTGAATTACCATCTAAGCCTAAAGAAGTAGAGAAAGAGGCTGCAAGCACATTGATTAATCTGAGCAAAACTACTTCTATATCTACATCAATCATTGAACCTACTTTATCTATTCAGTCTACTGCTACTCATTCAAAAGGTAAACCAAAAGGTAAAAGTTTGGTTATTCGTGAACCTTTGAAGAAGAAAATGGTCAAATCTAATGTTGGAAAAGGCAAAGAAGTAGTACTGAAGTTCAAAAATAAAGCAGAACAAGAGGCTTATGATAAAGAGTTTGCTAGAAGTATAGAAGAGGAGGATAAAGCAGCTTTGGAGAAGAGAAAGAAAGATGAAGAAGAAGCTAGTCAAAAGATATTAGCTACATGGTATGAATCTCAAAACTATCTTAAAGCTTCAGAATTGATCAATGATGAATATACAGTACAAGAATGGGCTTTGTTCGATGATGAAGAAAAGGCTAGACTTCTGGGTATATTGGCAAAGAAGGTTAGTAAAGAAAAGAAGAAGATTGTAAGAAAGAAACCTCCTTCTATTGCTCAGTTGAGGAATGTTTTGATGAGGATTATCAAGAATTCTGGTATATATGTTTCTGAAAATCTCAGTACATGTTCATTTAAAAGAATCTTGGAAATCTATGAGACATGTATGAGAATTAATAATGATGATTTTTGTCCGATGAATTCTCAAAAGGAGAAAGAATGGATTAAAGAGCATGATGCATGGATGCAGAGTAAACGAAAAAGAACATCTGAAGTTCAGGAGACATCTGATTCTAAGAAGTTGAAAGTTGATGCAGATGTGAATCAAATCATTTCTTATGAGTTTAATCTCTTAGATGGAAGTGAAGGAGTTTGGAAAATTCAAATACTCAATAATGAAGTTTCTGAGTATAATAAGTTTTCTCAAATGCTTCAGTATTTTGATAGGGATGATTTGATGAATCTTTGGGTACTTTACAAGAATAATTTTGGTGAAGTACATCCAGATGATTATCATGAGAGGCTGATGTTTCATAATTTGAAGATTTTGTTTGAGCCTACTCATGATGAACCTGAATGGCAAGGACTCTACAATGGTCAAGTTACTCGTTGGTTTCTATATCAAACCTGTGGAGTTCATGTTTTAACTGTTTCTGGACAGATTATTCATATGCTTGTAGAAGGTGATTATCCTAAATTGAATAATCATCCAGGAATCATTGCTCAGATGTTGAAGCCGGGTTGTTTCAAGATGTTATTATCCTATGATAGTCAAGCTTATGACTTGTTGAAGAAGTATGAGAAGATACTTAAAAGTAAGTGTTTGGTTACATCCTCCACATCAGATGTTTTGGTTTTAAAAGAAACTTGAGAATTCTGTTAGAATTTATCAAGTTTAGGGGAGGATTGTTGGGTTTTAGGTTCCTTGTATGATGAATTACTTTAAGTAATGGAACCACGGACAAGCTTGAAGACAACCATGGACTGAAGAAGTGTAACCACTGATGAAGATAACCGCGACTAGTAGTATTGTGTAACCGCTGATAGTATATTGTAAGCACTGCTAGTTTTCTATAGTCGGTTAGTTTATTGTATCAGATAAATATGGAAAAGATATTTATCTTGTAGGTTACGTATTGTATATTGTATAGGACTCCTTAGCCTATAAAAGGAGGTCCTAGGCTAGGTTAGATATACGTATGTTTTATATCTAAGGTCGATACACTTCAAGGTTGCAAAACCCTAATACTGTAAGAGTATTCGTATTAATAAATAATATTGAGGTGTTGATTGTTAACTGTTCTTCTTCTTAAGATCAAGTGTTAAATTCCGCGTAATACTTGATAAGCTTTTGTTACAAGTCAGTTTCTATATTAGATCGTTTGCTCAACTGGGATCAACATTAACTCTACCTAGAAAATTGCAACTAACCCTAGGATTATCGGGATCTTTCCTAGTTGGGATAGGCTTCTTCATTACCCAATTATAGTAGGTGCTAGTCATGATATTTATCAGGGACTTACGATCGATGTAGGCCTTTGCCACGAAAAGGTGTCCTATGCAACATGGCATGTTAAGATTCCAAGGGTTCCCAAACTTGATCCTAGGGCTTCTCCTAACATAAATGTGACGGAGGTCACGTACTAAGTGAGGGTGGCAAGAGAGTTCTTCTTCCGTAGAAAACTTATTGAAATAGTCATTGTCTACTTCATCTACTTCCTCGGTTGTTTCATTCCTAGGTGTTTCACTAACCTTAAGTATCGTTTCATGGTTCGCTTCATCATTTGTTCTATTAGGTTTCACTAAGGTGATGGTATTGACGAATTGAACGTGCTTAGCTAACTTACTTGGGTCCTTAATCTCTACACCGGAAGCTTCGGGAGTTGAGATAGCATTAACCTTCGTATCACTATTGGTCATGGCTTTCAAAAGGTTATCTATCTTCCTATCCATCTCGGCTTGTTGTTGGTTGAAACGGTCTGAGAGCTTAGCTATTTGAGCTTCTTGGGATGCGACTAAGTGTTGCAACATCCCTTCTATGTTTTTTTGGTTAGGTCCGTGAGATGGGGGCCATGAGAAATCATTGTGAATTCTTTGGATTGTCCCCAATAAAAGTCGGGCTTACCCTTCCATTCTTCTCGGGCGTCATTAAAAGTCCTAGGTCCGGGTGTTGTAGGGAATCTTCCTCCCGCTCCATTGGTACGTGAGGATGCGTAGTCGACGGAAGCTTGTTCGGGGAGTCTTGTGCAAGTGCGCGTGTTATGAGGACCACTACACGGCTCACACGAGGAAGAAACTTTGTTCACTTGGCGTGAAGACTTAGGATTTTCGTAGGAGCTCATTAGGAATTTAACTTGATCTTGAAGCTCGAGCATCCTACGGTCGGAAGATTGTGAGTCATTGGGAGGCAAGGAGATTGCCTTTACGGTTTTGGGCAACTCACGGGGGTCATTCCAACTTTCGTTGTCATAGAGAGCAAGGTCCTCTATTATACCCCACGATTCTTCCGCGGTGAGATCACTAAGTTTTCCACCGGCCGCTTGGTCAATGGATCGCTTAGTGGGAAAGTTGACATGATCGTAGAAGAGTTGGACTTGAAGCCAAAGATCAATGCCGTGATGAGGGACTCTATGGAGTAAGTCCTTGAATCGAGTCCATGCTTCGTAGAGAGATTCACCTTGACGTTGTTGGAACATCAAGATTTCATTCCTAAGCTTAGTAGTTCTCCCCGGTGGGAAAAATTGAGCAAGGAAACGATAGGTGAGATCATCCCAACTTGAGATGGAGCCGGTGGGAAGTCGCTCAAGCCAATTACTAGCTTGGTTCCGTAGAGAGAATTGGAAGAGACGCAAACGTGTGGTCTCCCGAGTAGTAGCATCGAGGTCGATGGAATCGAAAATCTTAAGGAAATCCTTAAGGTGCTGATTAGGATCTTCGGAACGAAGTCCATGGAATGCACATCCGTTTTGCACCAACCGGATGGTGTCGGATCGCAGGGCCGTAGTTTGGGCTTGGTCGGGAAGCTCAATGGTGTTCCTATAGCCTAGGTGGCCCAGTCTTGAGTATTCACCAAGAGTACGGCCTCTTGGTGGGTCATTTGGTGGTGGGTTGATGAGTGGTGGTTGGTTATCACCTTCCATGATGAAAAGTGATGGGATTACTAACAAAGGTCATGAAGAAGGGGGATAGACAACGAGGAAGCTAAAAATGGAAAAAAAAAAAAAAAAAAAAAAAAAAAAAAAAAGACTTACTTGATAGGAATCAAGAAAGGAAACCTAAACGACGTGGACTCCTAACTAGCTATTCTATTCCCTGGCAGCGGCGCCAAAAACTTAATACGCTTACACAGCGCGTTCGGGGGTCAAAGGAACTTCCTTTTCGTCGACCAAGTTTTTCAACACCCTAGGCAGTGAACCTAATCGTTGTAGTGTAGTATTAGGGTAAGCCACGGGTATTGATATCGTTCTCTAGGGGAATAGGAATGCTAGTAAGAAGTTACTACGCTAAGGTTGGGGTTGAGGAAGATTATTTTTTATCTTTTTTTTATATTTTTAGGAAACGGAAAGGTACGAATCTCGGGATTTGGATTTGGGGGTTGGTATTTCTACCGATTACTCTACTATTATCTAATCTAATTAACTAAGCTAGGGGGTAGTCTATGTCTATTGTTGTGTGCTCGTATGATGTTTAAAAATGTATTTACTTAGGTTTTATTACTCCCTAGTTACCTCCTATTGATGGTTGAATTGTCACGTCCTTATTCTTAATCGCGTTGTGTTTCTAAGGTCGTAGGGTATGCGTTTATCCTTAACTCTTTGAAGCTACCAAAGGTTAATGACTACAAAATCTCTAGGATTCATAAACTTAACACTAAGGTATTCTTTGGATGTTTAGCCTACAATAACTCTAGGTGACTATAAACTAAGGTTTAACAAAGATTAATTAAGCATTAATAGCACAACGAATGACCTATCGCAATACTAGGTCAATAACAATTAAGATAAGAGACAACCAATCAATATTCAATAACTAGGTTTCATATTACCTATGCAAACACATAAATAAATTAGCCAGACATGGAGAACATGCAAGCATACACACAATCAATTGAAGATATAATTAAATTAATGAAGTAAAACACTTATCTTGATGTAAGATAGGGTATGGAACCCTAAATTACTGTACAAGAAAGCCTTGGTTCGCTTTAGGTTTTTACTCCACAAAACTACACACTGAAAACTAAAAAATTCGGATTCTATATATAGTGTTACAAACTGCGACGGCGTTACTCTTTAGTTGTGACGCCGTCGGGTCGCCGTCATTAAGTTTTCGTCTTGGCCACGTTATCATTGTGACGGCGTCACCTTATGCCTGTGACGCCGTCTCCTTCAGTCTCTGACGTCGTCTGGATCAAATCTAGGTCGTCTGAGCTGCGACGCCCTACTCTTTTAAAACATGATGCCGTCACTTGTAAATAAGCAATTTGGCTACTAAGTCGTCACAAAACTTGTTCCGACGGCGTCACAAGTAGAACCTGACGCCGTCCCCTTTCAATTCAGCAGCTTGAGTGTCTCGATTCTTGACTTTGGCCATTTTCTTCGTATATTCGCGCCTTTTCTTTCGAATAAGTGTCATTCCAGCAATTTGCCTTCAAGAGACCTAAAAAGTGAAAATGAACGTAATTAAGTAGTAACGGATACAAAAGTGATCAATTAAGGGCTTAAATGACCCCTCAAAAAGGTACATATTAAATCCTTATCAACTTGAAACCAATCAGACAACTAAACCAAGAACCAAATTTGGTTTAGCACAGTTATTATCTCTTGATGCCTCTTCCAGCAAGTGGATTCTATGTTTTTTTCTCGTAAATGTGTAAGTATAGCTATTTGTGGAAAAGCAAAAACTGGCATAGTTTAGACCGACTTATGCACATGTACATGGAGTTAAGGACTGGCTTGTGTTGTCAGTTTGGATCAAGTCATGCACACTAGCCATACTTCCAAGTTTAAAATCTGCGGGTATTTTTGCAATGAATGACTAAGTGCTTCCATCACGAAGTGTTGATGTATTAAAGTACGTTAAGTTCTTTCATCACAAAGTATCGATGTATTATGGTATGTCAATATGTCTAAAAATACAATTTTGTTATTTATCAATATGGCAGTATGTTACAAATAAATAACTAAATACAAGAATGCTCATACAAAAGGCAATCTTATGTACGTAAAGCTCGATTACAAGGATGAACTAGTGATGCACCGGATTATGTTGGGGATAAAAGACATACTCTGCATACTTTTGGAAGATCTTGCGCTAATGCCATAGTTATAAGTAAGGATTGACCCATTTGAAAATTGTCTAACAAGTTTACGATACTATTACTAATCTGGCATCTTTATAAGTCATATTCCTGGGGTAGGGGTAAGATCTGTTTACATTCTACCTCACCCATACCTCGCCCCGGCGGGATTGAGTATGTTGTTGTTGTGTAAGTTGTTGGTCCTGAATTGTGTGTTGTGTTGAGTCGAAATGAGATTTGCAAACAATATAACTAGATAACTTTATTTCGTCTAACTTTTTGTATCATTACAAGTACATATGTATATATAGTATGCAAATGGGTATGACCCAATGGTCATGACTGTTCGAATGGGTTCAAGCCAAAACGACACACCCCTTTGCCAAAATACAGAAATAACTAACTTAACTAACTTGGCAGTTATTAAGTTTCTATTGAACACGTTTGGTCCTTTAAGTTTCCTGAAAAGCAATATCGAGATTATCTTTGGTTCACATTCTCCTCCTTAATTTTGATTGTTGCTTTGTCCTAAGTCTTGAACTCCGAGCATTTGTCGCATAGTCACGAACTTGAGTCATGGTAAAGCTTTTGTTAAGATGTCTGCTTTTTGTAGTTCTCCACTAACGTGTTCCACATTAATATGACCATTCTCTACGCATTCACGAATGAAATGATAGCGAATGTCTATGTGCTTACTCCTTCTATGAAATACTGGGTTCTTTACAAGTGCTATTGCTGATATATTGTCAACTCTAAGCGTTATCCTTCTTTCTTCCAATCCAGTTAATTCACTAAGTAAATGTTTTAACCATAAGGCTTGACATGCTACTGCAGTAGCCGCCATGAATTCTGATTCACATGATGAGAGCACCACTGTTGGTTGCTTCTGAGTACACCAAGTAATAGGTGACTCTCAAAAGTAAAGTACTATTCTAGTAGTTCTTTTTCCTTGATCGGTGTTGATTCCATAACTACTGTCACTGTAACCTGTAATCTTGCAGCCCCTCCTTTTTTCTTGTATATTATTCCATGTTCCTTTGTTCCTTTGAGGTATCGGATTACTTGTTTCACTGCCTTCAGGTGATGATCCTTCAGGTCTTGCATAAATCTGCTGAGTAGTTGATAACGCTACACGCGTCGTTCGGGGTCAAGGAAACTTCCTTTTCTTCGAGCAAGTTTTATAACACCCTAGGCAGTGAACCTAATCGTTGTAGTGTAGTAATTAGGGTAAGCCACGGGTATTGATATCGTTCTCTAGGGGAATAGGAATGCTAGTAAGAAGTTACTACGCTAAGGTTAAGGTTGAGGAGGATTATTTTTTTATCTTTTTATGTTTTATGAAATGGAAAGGTACGAATCTCGGGTATTGGATTTGGGGGGTTGGTATTTCTACCGATTACTCTACTATTATCTAATTATCTAAACTAAGGTTGTGGGAGTCTATGTCTAATTAATGTATGCTCGTATGATAGTTTAAAGATGTGTTTACTTAGGTTGTATTACTTCTTAATTATCTCCTATTGATGGTTGAGTTGTCACGTCTTATTCTTAGTTGCGTTGTGTGTCTAAAGTTGTAGGGTATGCGTTTCTCCCTAACTCTTTGAACTTACCAAAGGGTCTCGTCTACAAACCCACTAGGGATGATAAACTCCTACTCTAAGGCACTCTTTGGATGGTTTAGCCTACAACTACTCAGGTAATTATATTCTAAGGTTCACAAAGATGAATCAAGCATTAAGTACACAACGAATGACCTATCGCATTACTAGATCATTAATCAACTAAGATAAGAAACAACCAATCAATATTCAATAATTAAGTTTCATACTTCCTAAGCAAACACACAAATAAATTAGCCGGACATGGAGAACATGCAAGCATACACACAAATAATCAAAGACATAATTGAATTAATGAAGTAAAGACTTATCTTGATGTAAGATAGGGTTTAAAACCCTAAAATACTGTACAAGACACCTTAGGTTCGGTTTTAGGTTTTCACTCCAAAAGACTCTCCCCAAAGACTGAAAAATTCGGATTCTATATATAAGATTACATATGCGACGGCGTCACCTTATGTTTCGTGACGTCGTCGTGTCGCCCTCATTAGGGTTTCGTCTTGGCCACGTTAACCTTGCGACGGCGTCACCTTATGTCCGTGACGCCGTCCTCTTCAGCTTCTGACGTCGTCTGGATTGCATCTAGGCCGTCTGAGTAGCGACGGCCTACTCTTTCACAACTAGACGTCGTCGCTTGAAAATACGAGTTTTGGGTTCTGGACCGTCGCAACAATTTTGGGACGGCGTCGCAATTAGCACCTGACGCCGTCGCCTTCTAATTTCAGCAACTGTGAGTGTCTCGATTTTGACTTTGGCCATTTTCTTCATATATTCGCGCCTTTTCGTCCAAATAAGTGCCATTCCAGCATTTTGCCTTCAAGAGACCTAAAAAGTGAAAAGGAACGATATTAAGCAATAACGGATACAAAAGTGATCAAATAAGGACTAAAACGACCCCTCAAAATGGTACCTTTTAAAACCTTATCAGTAGTCCGACTGAGTAACTAAGATCCGGTCTTGTATGTAGTAAGTATCCGAGACTTCAAATTAAGCTTCGGTAATAAGTTGCGTCAACTGGGTGTCCATCTTCCGCCTTGACCAACTTAGTGCCGGGATCCAATGGTAACTTCGTATCATTGCTGTCCGTCATACTTGTTTCTTTTAAGATCTTGTTAATATATCTTGTTTGCTTGATTGTAATCTCTCCACCTGTCTGTGTAACTTCTATCCCAAGGTAATATGCTAGCAATCCTAAATCACTCATTTCAAATTTCTCTTCCATTTGGGATTTGAACAAGTCTATTTCCTTCTTTGGAGTGCCCGTGATTAGCAGATCATCTACATATACTCCAACTATAAGTGTAGAAGTCTTGCTTCTCTTTGTGTAAACTGCTTGTTCAAGATTACATTTCTGATAAGGATTTAAAAGGTACACTTTTGAGGGGTCATTTAAGCCCTTAATTGATCACTTTTGTATCCTTTACTACTTAATTTCGTTCCTTTTCACTTTTTAGGTCTCTTGAAGGCAAATTGCTGGAATGACACTTATTCGGACGAAAAGGCGCGAATATATGAAGAAAATGGCCAAAGTCAAGAATCGAGACACTCAAGCTGCTGGAACTGAAGGGGACGGCGTCACAACTTAATAGCGACGCCGTCGCAACACACCTTGAGACGACTCAAAGAGCAAATTGCTATTTTACGAGTGACGGCATCAGGTTTAAAAGAGTAGGGCGTCACAACTCAGACGGCCTAGATTTGGATCCCAATGGCGTCAGAGGTTGAAGCCGACGGTGTCACAAGCATAAAGTGACGCCGTCACAGAGTTGACGTGGCCAAGACGAAAACTTAATGGCGGCGACTCGACGGCGTCACAATTAAAGAGTGATGCCGTCGCATATTGTAACTCTATATATAGAATTCGAATTTTCGGTATTTTAGAGAGGTAGTTTTGTAGAGTAAAACCTAAACCGAACATAGGCTGTCTTGGGCATTATGTTAGGGTTCCATACCCTATTTTACAACAAGATAAGTGATTTACTTCATTAATTCAATTATGTCTTCAATTGTTTGTGTGTATGCTTGCATGTTTTCCATGTCCGGCTAATTTACTTGTGTATTTGCTTAGATCTATGAAACCTAGTATTGAATATTGATTGTTGTCTCTTATCTTAATTGTGATTGACCTAGTATCGCGATAGGTCATTCGTTGTGTTTTTAATGCTTGAGTAATCTTTGTGAACATTAGTTTTATAATCACCTAGAGTTATTGTAGTCTAAACATTCAAAGATAGCCTTATAGTTAGTTGTGTGCCCAGCCTTATGCTATACACACAAGATCGGTCGTCGACTAGGTTGACCGATTTAAATAAAAGCTGAGCTTCATGTGGCCAGTCGGTGACTTGTGGTCAGGGGAGAGGGGGAAGAGGGGTGTCCTTTTTTTTTTTTTTTTCGATTGTTCTTGTGACCGAGTGAATAAAACTTTTTTTTAGTTTGTTGTAATGTTTTTGTGTGTGTTTCATGTGTGTGTTGTGATGAAATTAAATTTTGTTAGTTGAAAAAATAAATAGATGAAAGTCGTCTTTGTGAGGTAAAAATTCGTCTGTAAGTCAGCGGAGAGAGAAAGCTGATGTGACAAGCAAAATAAAGATCGCTCATGATCACTATTGTGCATAGCCTTAATGAGTGTACCAGATATATAGTTAGAAACTTATTATTAAAAAGGCAAATAAAATTTGATGTTTTTAAAAACTTACATTTTTTTTGTCATAAAGGCAAATTACTAAGATAATCAAAAATTGCAACACAATAAATTCTTCTGCTAAAAGTATCTTAGGGTGTGTTTAGTTTGTTGCCATGAACTACAATCGGTATGAGTTTAGGCATGAGGTGAAATGACTATGATTTACATTAAACGAGTGTGGAAACCCGCACGATGCAGCGGGATTGCTTTTGTAGACGTGAATTTGGAACTGATGAATGACCGGAAAATTTGTTTGTCTATTTATTTGGTTAGTCCTTTAAGGATCTACTTTGCAAATACAATTAAAACCTTAGGGACTATTTTCGTGGCTACAAAGGACTTATTTTGTAACGACAAACCTTAGGGACTATTTTTTCCAAATTGCTATAGATAATTATTAATTCTACAGGACTTACTTTGCAACGACACTTAAACCTTGAGGACTATTTTTGCCAACTTGCTATAGATAGCAATTAATGATAAAGGACTTACTTTGCAACGACACTTAAATCTCAGAGGCTATTTTTGCCAAGTTGCTAAACATAGCATTTAATGTTCGTACTGTAGCAACTACTGTAGCCGCATTTAATGTGTAGCAATTACTGTAGCAGCACTTATCTCCCCATATTTAGTATATATATAGAACTAGCTTAGAGACCCGTTGACACCGGGTTATTTTAAAAAAAAATAGATAAATGAGATGATAATAAAAGTAATAACGTAAATTTGTTAAATTTAAAATATGTGTGAGTCACAATCGATTTACAACCATCGCGTTGCCAATCTAAAATAGATTGACTCGAACATAAAATGATGTGTGATTTTAATGATCAATTGAGTTGCTAACAAACCTTGTAACATTAAAAATAATGAACCATAAAGTTCATATTCTTAACACATACTGTTTGTTGTTTGTGAACTTTGCTTTATTAAGCAAACAGTATGCATAACAACACTAAAAAGGTTTTATCCCTTTTTTTTTCTTTTAAAACAAATGGCCGTTAAAAGCTACAAAGAAGTTTGCAACTAAAAATTCTTCACCCATCGTCCTAGCAGTTCCAGTTTGTTCAGCAACACATAGTTGGCTACTTTCCTGCTTGTTCCCGAGCTTTGTGATAATACGTTTCCTTGTACGTTGGAAGCTTGCGTCTTCGCTCCTTGATAAGTTGCTGAAACATAAACGGTACCTAAAGTTAATAATGACACTGAAAATCTTATCAAAATTGCTGATCAGGTAACTATACATCCGCACATAAAGAATTTGTAGAAACTTAAGCAATAGAAAAGCAAATTTCGCTTTAGGGAAGGTGTCATAACAAAAAGTCATACCTGCGCGCGCCTGCGTTGATGTTGCCCTTGGTATGGGGCGTAGTTGTCGAGTCAAAATTTGTGGCCCTCCAGTTAGCTGTGTAGCTGTTGTTGGTGTATGCACAGCCATACCATCAGCAAGTCGCCAACGTTAGTGGCACGACCTTTCCTATTTCTGATTTTAAACGAAATAAGGAATAGTCATATTACAACACGAATAGCCAAATGAGATGGACACACCGGGTTAAGTAACTGTGTATGGCCGACCTTGGTGGCCAGCCGTTCATGTTGCTGTCGCTTCACTATCTGCTACTGGAGGCAGCGCGGTAAAATCAGGTGTACCTAAAATGACAACAGTATGCGATGTTTAATAAGGCTGGCACAAAGAACATATTACAGTTGTTTAGCATACGCGTGTTAAGATTATCGATCACCTGTGGACGAATGGTCAATTCTCCTTTTGCGAGCAGCGGAGACGCCTTGGTAAGCGGGTTCCTCCAACAGCTACTACAGCAGCCAATGCTGTATCTGCAGCCACAAAAATAAATGTTAACTACCTGAGATTGAAGTGGAAGAAGTGCATATATTGATAGGCGGGATTGGAAGCACGCTCCCAGATGTTGTATCTGCAGCCACAAAACGAATAAGAAACTGCAGACAGAACCCATTTACATATCCTGTGCTTACACGTATGAAAGCATGAGAATATCATGCTAAATAGCGACATCGTATTACCTCTGAGTGGTAGTTCCCCCTTCTTCCACACTGGTTAAGTACCTTGATTCTTCTCTCCATCTTTTTCGGCCGCCGGCATGCACCCTTCATAGGCTGCAAGCACAGTGATATACAATCAATATTGTGTGTTCATATTCAAAAGCTTTGACTGAATGACCTAGCCAAAGAACATATTTCTCAAATACTTTGTCAAAGCAATCTGATAGGAGTGTTTCCTTACCCCGTTCTAGCTGATAAGGAAGTTCACTATCTCATAGATGTGATTTGTTTAAGCCGTGTCAAGAGATACAAATATAAAAAAACCAAAGATTCAAGTTAAACCCCTAACCATATTAACATGCAGTACATAGAGCACATCGATTTTTTATGTGTAAAAAAACCATGTGACTCGTTGGTTGTTCATATCAGAAATCAATTTTTGACCTTCACGCCATCTGATAAGATTCCACTGATTCCAAAATGCACTTTCAAATGCAAGAATATAAAACTGATTAAAGAGTTTAACTGTAACTAATGGATAAACTATAATGGTCAACACAATTATATAGGACACTTTTGTCTCATACTAATAGATAAACTATAATGCACATGGCAACCAAAAAATGACTAAATGCTTACCTGCATCATGATAATCTGCACTACATTAAAAGATATACATCAAGATCATGTGAATGACTTAATAACATGGGCCGTTTCAGACTATCATGTGAATACCTTTTCCTTGAAGAACTGCTCGTAAGCTGTTGGCCGTGAATACTTGCAGAGCAGTTGTACCTGTCATTATCAACAACAGGCTCTTTAACACAATTTATGTTCTATTATAATAGCCAATTGGATTGCTAAATGTAATAGCTTTTAATTATTAGAACTCATAATTTACAGGTGATTATACGTGTCCATAATTCGCATTCAAACTGTCGCGCAAGTTTTGAAATGGTTCATTTATACATTTGTAAATTCTACAGTCTCAAAGGTAAATAGGACATAAATAACGGACCCTACAATACATAAAAGTAGTGAAACTAATAACCTCGGGGCATGGAACGTTTCAGTCTATCATTATTGGTCGATCTGCTGCAACTCCCTTGTGGTCCTTCATTTATACCTATAATAACAGCAGTCGTCGGTATATTAGTATAAGCTACTTACTTTCGATATATTATGGCCTGTATATTATTTAAATGATTAATAACATGGGGCATCTTTCGATGCAAGACCAAAATGGCAAATTAATCGTACGAAAACCAAAAAATTAATTCATTTGATTTTTGATGCGCCGTCTTTTTCTATATGGTTGCAACAACACCCATTTTCACTCTCGAGCACTTTTTTTTGTTCCTTCTAACATATGTTCTGAAACATTGTCTTGCTCGCACATGACTACCGGGATACCAAAAACAGCCATGCTGCAGCTCAAGGTAAACCCTCATTACTAAAAAAAATAATATACAAATCATTAAAGCTAAACAATCGACAATAGTATATCCGGTCCAGAAACAATAATCGCAAACGAAATTAAAGTAACTTATACCTTTCTTCTCACATGTAGATGATACCCGTTTGTTGCTGATAAAAAGCCCCTTCTGCACCCAAAATCATTAAAAGCAATGAAACATAAAAGCAGAACTAATAAAATGCATCGAAAGAAAGTAATTGGATTTTAAGCACAACATGGATTGAAGGCGAGAATTGGTGTTGGGTATTTCATATTTGTTAGCATCTCTAATGGTCATGGCAATCTTAACTACAAATAAACGACATATTATTGTTTTTATTTTTATATCTAGAATTAGCAGTACCGAATTAGCAGTTCTTGACCCTCAGTGGCTCCGAACCTAAAAAAAATTCACACCTGCAAAAAAAAAAAAAAAAAAAAAAAAACTGCAAATAAGAAAGTTTCGATCTTTTAGGACATAACTATTTGTAATTAAAACTCAATAGAAGTAAAACTTATGGGACTTAACATCAAACATAAAGATTAATATCACTTAAAGGCTCCTTTTTTAAATGTAAAAAACTGAGACAACCTACACAATCAAAAACGTATCAGGCATCAACATATAATCATCAACATATAATCATCAGATTTATCCATTTTAGCCCCCAATTCAGCCCCCAAGCATACATGATGAGTGTCTAAATACTCATCATTTTTGTACAAATTAGACTGCTAAAACATCTGAAAACACTCAGAAACGCATCAAAATGATAAAAATATCACAAACAAGTGTTTTATATGTTTTAAATGCAAAAACATCAAAATCTGGTGAAAAACGTATCAAGTTTGCATAATTGGCAGTTTTAGTCCCCCAAGTTTGAAAAGTTGTCAAAAACAATCCCTGGTAAATCCAAATAAAGAAAAATATCATTTTAAGTCCTTAGGGATTCAAAAGTTGTCAAAATTGGTCCTTGAAATTCAAATTTACAAAATTACAACTTTAGTCCCTGAACTTTGGAAATTGGCAAAAATAGTCCTTTGAAAATGTGAAAATGTCAAGTCTAGTCCTTGTACTATTAAAGGTTGTCAGTTTTAGTCCTTATGGTAACTTTGGAAAAATGGCAGGAATAGTCCTTCAAGATTTCAGATTTGCATCTATAGTCCTTGTCAATATTAAACCTAACCTTGTCAAAAACCTATTGACCCCTGCCACTATTACCCATTTGGACCCCCTGTCTTTTCTGTTTTGGACCCCCAGGTCAAACCCAAAGTCAAAACAGATAAACACCCGCCTTCTTCTTCCACCTCTTGCTTCCCCGACCAACACCCTGCAACACTCCACCTTCATCCCATCACCTTATCCCAAACACCTTTCCCACACTCAATCATCACCCCTACAAACCCACCCCCCCTAGTGCCTGTTTTTCAGAGCCCACAGTTGAATTTTCCACTTCCCGCCAAAAATGGTGAAACATGAAATCCACTATAAACTCAACCATTGGTTCTTAATTGAGGTGGGATTGCATCAGAAGGCCACGTGGAGCATTTCTTAAGCATAAAATAGGAGGAAGACAGAGAAGAAATTCAGTAGTTAATTTTTCAATTTCACTGTATGTCGTATTTTTAATTTCTTAGTCTTAAAAAGGTTTTCAGTCGTATTTTCAAGTTTAATTGTATTAAGTACAAGTAATTAAGTGTATTACAACTTATTTCAGGCATCAATTCAAGTTCTAGTTTATATGTCATGTTTTATGTAAACTGTTGAAAAGTGCAAGTTCAAACTCTCATGTATAAGCTTCAATAAACTTATTTGTAAGTCCAAACAAGCTTAAACTAGCTCACTATAGCTTTTTATAAGCTCAAATTTAAATTTCATGCAATCTTGAATATGGGTCAACGAAAGTCAACATTGGAGCAAAAAATGGTATGAATTGGAAATGGGTTGAATCAGAAGCTGGATTTGGGTTGCTTTACAATCAGTTGGGTTGGTTAGGTTAGATAATGGTCCTTGGGTTCATTGGTTCTGTTTGTGCAAGCCACTGTGGCTATGGACAAATGTAAGTAAATTCAAGTTCAATAGCAAAATTTGTTTTAAAGATCTCAAGTAGTTAAAATCTGTTCTAATAGAAGTCTTTAAGTGATATTAAGTCAGTTTGATCATTAAAATAAGTTTAATCATTGCTTAAACCTGTTTTGTGTGCAAATCTGTGTACTCAAGGGGTGTTTGGTTTTGCTAAACCATCTGTCCTTAAGTTATACTCTTTGGGTAATTTGGCTTGTTTCATGTTTGTGCAGTCTAAATAGGTTCATTTGAGTCAAAAGATTGAGTCTGCAACTCATAAAAAGTCAACATGCTCTAGAATCCATCTCAACTGTTTAGCTGTTGTAATTTGGACAAACCAATTAGTTGTTTTGTGTTCAGAATTCCTAGACATAGCTTGTTTTAACTTCATTCCATCATATTACATCAAAATCAGTTAACAAATCAATATCCAAGTTCAGTTTAGTCAAACTTTCTTTTCAATCAAAAAGTCAAAAAACTAGTCCTGTGCACAGTTGAGAAGTCCATCTTCATCAGCTTACACAGAGCTTATTAGTTGATAAAATCTTGTGAGTCTTGGCTTTTTATGTAGTTGACCTGCACCTCTTGAAGTTTCAATTTTAACTTTTCACTTTGTAGCTTATTAGGTAAGGCTGCTAGTTGTTTTTGTTTTTGTCATTTCTGTGTAAGCATGCTAAGCAGTGAACTGGTCATATCTTCATAAGCTCTTCAAGAGCTCACCATTCAACTTAAGCTTGCAAATTTTAGCTTTTTGAGAAGCTTAACTAGCCATCTCAAGGTCTCAATTTTTAATTCTGAGTTTGCAACTTATTTAGTAAGGCTGCAATAACTTTTTAGAATTGTCCATTTTTGTTTAAAATGTATCAATAAGTCAGAGTTGATCAGTTTTTCAAGAGCTTCTTAAAAGCTCATTAGTATAAGCTAATCTTTGTACTTTAGTTTTTTGGAGAGCTTAACTGGTAATCTTGTCAATTCCAAAGTTGGTTTCCAATTTGTAGCTTATCCAAGTGCTTAAAAATCAGCTATAAAGTGCCCTGTAAACCAATAGTTCACTGTGTAACAGTGGTGAATTTTGCTTATTTAGTGCTTAATCAAGGCTTATTTCCTAGTTAACTTGCATGTTCAGTTGTTAATATAGCTTATTTAAAGTCACCTAGCTTATCTCAGTTAACCTTTTGCTTATTTCATAGCTTATTAGTCATTTAGCTTTGATCTTGTGCTTATTTCCATTAAAAAGCCAACTGCTGTAATTCTTGTGCTTATTCTGTGCTTATCAGTGGTTTTTAGAAAAAGTCACAGTTGTGAAAAGTGCTTATCTCATTGGTGTTAATAAGTTTGTAAAAAGAAAAATCGAAAAAAAAATAATTAGCAAAAAGGGGGTAGGCAGGCTCGAACCTGAGACCTCCCCCTTTGTAAGGGTGATAGTGGGGGTACCTGTAACCATTGCGCCCTTGGGTCTTTCTCGTTAAAAGCTTACACAATCTATCTCTTATATACGTTTTGTCCATTTTAAGCTTAAACGAGATTTTAGCTTATTTCTAGCTTATCCAAAATAGCTTTTTCTAGTTTAGTATTTTTATTAAATCTGTATTAATATTAAGTATTTTCTGTAAAAAGTTGAGATTTTTCTAATTAGTTTTAATATTTTTAATCATTTAATTAGTGTTTTATAGTAATTAAATCATAATAAAAAATATAAAAGTCAAAAAAATATTCCGCTTTTTCCTAAAATTTTCTTTTATCATATAGTACGTAAGAAAATTAGTTTTACACTCGTAGGCCTTTTATTTCATAAATTTTACGTTTTTGCTTGCGCTCCAGCGTAATTTTTAAACGTAACGCTCGTTTTAGTTTTAAGTAACGTTTTTAGATAATTTGAGTTTACGTTTTAGTTAATATAGTTTATTTAAGATATTTTATTTTATAAAAACACAAAAACATCATTGTAAAAATAGTGATAGCGTTTATTTAATAGATTTTAACTTTTTAATTTTCTTAATTTGCATTTAAGTCGCTGTAATTTGCAAATCTTTTCTTTAGGTAATTTTCCATCGATATCCTTATTGATCACTATCCTTAGTGATCATTCTACCATCTGATCAAGTGTTTAACACCAGTCATCCTCCGTGGGACATAACGACCCGGGAATCCACTGTATTCTCCTGATCTTAAATTGCATTGGTGTGTGAACTGTTTTAAGTTCCTTGCAGTTATCCATTCACAAGTGGTTAACTTGCGTAAGAAAACTTGACGGTTTTGCACCGATCAAATTTTGGCGCCGCTGCCGGGGAATACAGTTATCCATTCAAAATTTGATCGGTGCAAAACCGTCAAGTTTTCTTACGCAAGTTAACCACTTGTGAATGGATAACTGCAAGGAACTTAAAACAGTTCACACACCAATGCAATTTAAGATCAGGAGAATACAGTGGATTCCCGGGTCGTTATGTCCCACGGAGGATGACTGGTGTTAAACACTTGATCAGATGGTAGAATGATCACTAAGGATAGTGATCAATAAGGATATCGATGGAAAATTACCTAAAGAAAAGATTTGCAAATTACAGCGACTTAAATGCAAATTAAGAAAATTAAAAAGTTAAAATCTATTAAATAAACGCTATCACTATTTTTACAATGATGTTTTTGTGTTTTTATAAAATAAAATATCTTAAATAAACTATATTAACTAAAACGTAAACTCAAATTATCTAAAAATGTTACTTAAAACTAAAACGAGCGTTACGTTTAAAAATTACGCTGGAGCGCAAGCAAAAACGTAAAATTTATGAAATAAAAGGCCTACGAGTGTAAAACTAATTTTCTTACGTACTATATGATAAAAGAAAATTTTAGGAAAAAGCGGAATATTTTTTTGACTTTTATATTTTTTATTATGATTTAATTACTATAAAACACTAATTAAATGATTAAAAATATTAAAACTAATTAGAAAAATCTCAACTTTTTACAGAAAATACTTAATATTAATACAGATTTAATAAAAATACTAAACTAGAAAAAGCTATTTTGGATAAGCTAGAAATAAGCTAAAATCTCGTTTAAGCTTAAAATGGACAAAACGTATATAAGAGATAGATTGTGTAAGCTTTTAACGAGAAAGACCCAAGGGCGCAATGGTTACAGGTACCCCCACTATCACCCTTACAAAGGGGGAGGTCTCAGGTTCGAGCCTGCCTACCCCCTTTTTGCTAATTATTTTTTTTTTCGATTTTTCTTTTTACAAACTTATTAACACCAATGAGATAAGCACTTTTCACAACTGTGACTTTTTCTAAAAACCACTGATAAGCACAGAATAAGCACAAGAATTACAGCAGTTGGCTTTTTAATGGAAATAAGCACAAGATCAAAGCTAAATGACTAATAAGCTATGAAATAAGCAAAAGGTTAACTGAGATAAGCTAGGTGACTTTAAATAAGCTATATTAACAACTGAACATGCAAGTTAACTAGGAAATAAGCCTTGATTAAGCACTAAATAAGCAAAATTCACCACTGTTACACAGTGAACTATTGGTTTACAGGGCACTTTATAGCTGATTTTTAAGCACTTGGATAAGCTACAAATTGGAAACCAACTTTGGAATTGACAAGATTACCAGTTAAGCTCTCCAAAAAACTAAAGTACAAAGATTAGCTTATACTAATGAGCTTTTAAGAAGCTCTTGAAAAACTGATCAACTCTGACTTATTGATACATTTTAAACAAAAATGGACAATTCTAAAAAGTTATTGCAGCCTTACTAAATAAGTTGCAAACTCAGAATTAAAAATTGAGACCTTGAGATGGCTAGTTAAGCTTCTCAAAAAGCTAAAATTTGCAAGCTTAAGTTGAATGGTGAGCTCTTGAAGAGCTTATGAAGATATGACCAGTTCACTGCTTAGCATGCTTACACAGAAATGACAAAAACAAAAACAACTAGCAGCCTTACCTAATAAGCTACAAAGTGAAAAGTTAAAATTGAAACTTCAAGAGGTGCAGGTCAACTACATAAAAAGCCAAGACTCACAAGATTTTATCAACTAATAAGCTCTGTGTAAGCTGATGAAGATGGACTTCTCAACTGTGCACAGGACTAGTTTTTTGACTTTTTGATTGAAAAGAAAGTTTGACTAAACTGAACTTGGATATTGATTTGTTAACTGATTTTGATGTAATATGATGGAATGAAGTTAAAACAAGCTATGTCTAGGAATTCTGAACACAAAACAACTAATTGGTTTGTCCAAATTACAACAGCTAAACAGTTGAGATGGATTCTAGAGCATGTTGACTTTTTATGAGTTGCAGACTCAATCTTTTGACTCAAATGAACCTATTTAGACTGCACAAACATGAAACAAGCCAAATTACCCAAAGAGTATAACTTAAGGACAGATGGTTTAGCAAAACCAAACACCCCTTGAGTACACAGATTTGCACACAAAACAGGTTTAAGCAATGATTAAACTTATTTTAATGATCAAACTGACTTAATATCACTTAAAGACTTCTATTAGAACAGATTTTAACTACTTGAGATCTTTAAAACAAATTTTGCTATTGAACTTGAATTTACTTACATTTGTCCATAGCCACAGTGGCTTGCACAAACAGAACCAATGAACCCAAGGACCATTATCTAACCTAACCAACCCAACTGATTGTAAAGCAACCCAAATCCAGCTTCTGATTCAACCCATTTCCAATTCATACCATTTTTTGCTCCAATGTTGACTTTCGTTGACCCATATTCAAGATTGCATGAAATTTAAATTTGAGCTTATAAAAAGCTATAGTGAGCTAGTTTAAGCTTGTTTGGACTTACAAATAAGTTTATTGAAGCTTATACATGAGAGTTTGAACTTGCACTTTTCAACAGTTTACATAAAACATGACATATAAACTAGAACTTGAATTGATGCCTGAAATAAGTTGTAATACACTTAATTACTTGTACTTAATACAATTAAACTTGAAAATACGACTGAAAACCTTTTTAAGACTAAGAAATTAAAAATACGACATACAGTGAAATTGAAAAATTAACTACTGAATTTCTTCTCTGTCTTCCTCCTATTTTATGCTTAAGAAATGCTCCACGTGGCCTTCTGATGCAATCCCACCTCAATTAAGAACCAATGGTTGAGTTTATAGTGGATTTCATGTTTCACCATTTTTGGCGGGAAGTGGAAAATTCAACTGTGGGCTCTGAAAAACAGGCACTAGGGGGGGTGGGTTTGTAGGGGTGATGATTGAGTGTGGGAAAGGTGTTTGGGATAAGGTGATGGGATGAAGGTGGAGTGTTGCAGGGTGTTGGTCGGGGAAGCAAGAGGTGGAAGAAGAAGGCGGGTGTTTATCTGTTTTGACTTTGGGTTTGACCTGGGGGTCCAAAACAGAAAAGACAGGGGGTCCAAATGGGTAATAGTGGCAGGGGTCAATAGGTTTTTGACAAGGTTAGGTTTAATATTGACAAGGACTATAGATGCAAATCTGAAATCTTTAAGGACTATTCCTGCCATTTTTCCAAAGTTACCATAAGGACTAAAACTGACAACCTTTAATAGTACAAGGACTAGACTTGACATTTTCACATTTTCAAAGGACTATTTTTGCCAATTTCCAAAGTTCAGGGACTAAAGTTGTAATTTTGTAAATTTGAATTTCAAGGACCAATTTTGACAACTTTTGAATCCCTAAGGACTTAAAATGATATTTTTCTTTATTTGGATTTACCAGGGATTGTTTTTGACAACTTTTCAAACTTGGGGGACTAAAACTGCCAATTATGCAAGCTTGATACGTTTTTCACCAGATTTTGATGTTTTTGCATTTAAAACATATAAAACACTTGTTTGTGATATTTTTATCATTTTGATGCGTTTCTGAGTGTTTTCAGATGTTTTAGCAGTCTAATTTGTACAAAAATGATGAGTATTTAGACACTCATCAATCCCCCACACTAAGATATTGCTAGTCCCTAGCAATGATTTGAGAAAAATAAATGGATTTCATCTCTTTACCAAAAGCCATTACTTCTGGAGTAGCCAAATGTTTCAGTTCAAGTAAGAACCTTGGTACATCGATAACCAAATGATTTTGAGCAAATCACCAGCTTTCAACGGATTTGATTTTGTCTTTACCAGAAGCCGTTTTCTCTGGACTAGCCAACTCTTAGATAAATTATCAATATTATCTTTGGTGAGCTGATTACCAATTATGGATTTCCCACTGCCTTTACCACAAGCCATAAACTTGCGGGCTAGCCAACTCTTCACTTTTTAGGATATGGTGAGCTGAATACCATACAATTTTGGGCAAATTGTAAGCCGTCAACGGATTTGAGATATCTTTACCAAGAGCCGTTTGCTCCTGGATTAGCCAATCCTTTTGTTTATTAGACAAGGAGGACTGATAACCAAATGAGTAAGTGTAAAACACTTACTCCAAAAAAAAAATTTTTGGCCAAAATCGGGGGAATTAGGTGGTATAATTACATGATAAAATTCGTGAGAATTCCCCCCCACACTTAGAAATGAATATTGCCCTCAATATTCAAAGTACCGGCGGTTATGCCGAAACATAGAACGTAAAAGGGAAATACTTAGGCCATTATTCAGCAAGGATTTTTTTTTTTTTTTTTTTTTTTTTTTTTTTTTTTTTTTTTTTGAAACATTCTTATATACACAACATGTGGGGCAACCCCCCCACACTAGGGTGGTACACACGGGTGAAAACCCATGTAACATGCTACTGTTTTTGATACCCGAGTCGCTAGCTTGACTCGATCCCCGCATTCATTGGTTCATGGGGAAGGTTTGTAGATCTGGGACAACCACAGGAGGAATGTCCTCTCCAAAGTAATGCTTCAACCGATGACCATTCACTTTAAAGTCAGGACCATCGGGTTGAGATAACTCAATGGTACCATAAGGATAAACCTTAGTGATAGTAAATGGTCCAGACCAGCGGGATTTAAGCTTTCCCGAGAAAATCTTTAATCTTGAATTAAAAAGAAGGACTCGATCACCAACGTTGAAAACGCGGTTCTTGATTTTAGAGTCATGAATCTTCTTTGTCTTTTCTTTATAGATCAAAGAGTTCTCGTAAGCTTGATCACGGAGTTCATTTAATTCATTCATTTGAACTTTCCGGTGATCACCAGCAGTCTGAATATCAAAGTTGGCATGCTTCAAGGCCCAGTATGCCTTGTGCTCTAACTCAACAGGTAGATGACACGCCTTCCCGTATACAAGCTTGTATGGAGTGCACCCAATGGGTGTTTTGTAAGCTGTACGGAAGGCCCAGAGTGCATCATCTAGCTTATCCGACCAAGAGGCACGGTTTTCGCCAACCGTCCTCTCCAGAATTGTTTTAATCCCTCGGTTTGAAACTTCCACTTGCCCACTTGTTTGTGGATGGTACGCAGTAGAGAGACGGTGAGTTACACCATACTTCTGCATGACTCTTTCAAACTGGTCATTGCAGAAATGCGTACCACGATCACTGATTATAGCTCGTGGAGTTCCAAACCTAGCAAACAAGGATTTAAGAATTTCACTACAACTCTGGCATCGTTGGTATGCAAAGCCTTGGCTTCAACCCATTTTGACAAGTAGTCAACAGCCACGAGTATGTACTTATTACCGCGAGAAGAAGGGAATGGCCCCATAAAGTCAATGCCCCAGATGTCAAAGATCTCACACACTTGAATGGCGTTTTGTGGCATTTCATTCCTTTGTGAGATATTCCCGTGACGTTGACAAGCGTCACAGGCTTTGACGAATTCATGGGCATCCTTATAGATCGTGGGCCAATAGAATCCGGAATCAAACACCTTCTTGGCGGTGTAGTTGGGGCTATGATGTCCCCCAGTAGGTCCAGCATGGCAAGCTTTGAGAATGTCAATAGCTTCCTGACCATATACACATCGCCTGATGACTTGATCCGCGCAAATTTTAAACAAGAAGGGGTCGTCCCAGAAGTAATGTTTAACATCCTTGAAGAACTTGTTCTTCTGTTGGGACGACATCCCTTTCACTATGAAGTTACCCGCATGGTAATTTGCGAAGTCAGCAAACCATGGGGTAGAAGAGTCTCCACGAAAAGAAACCGCATTGAGTGTCTCGAGAGGAAATGTTTCATTTATTTCCTTTTTCTCAAACACATCCTGGTGAGGGTTCTCTAATCGGGATAGATGATCAGCAGCTAGGTTCTCAGCTCCTTTTTTATCACGTATAATGATATCAAATTCCTGGAGGAGGAGAACCCAACGGAGCAATCTCGGCTTTGCATCTTGTTTTGCAAAGAGATATTTAAGAGCCGAGTGATCCGTATACACTACGCATTTGGTCAAGATGAGGTATGGCCGAAATTTCTCAAACGCATACACCACAGCTAATAGTTCTTTTTCTGTAGTGGTGTAGTGGGTTTGAGCTTCAGTCATAGTCTTACTCGCGTAGTGTATAGGCTGAAAATGCTTTGTTTTGCGTTGCCCCAAGACTGCACCGATAGCAAAGTCACTTGCATCGCACATGAGCTCGAAGGGTAAATCCCAGTCGGGGGCAACTAGAATGGGTGCTTCCGTAAGCTTTTTCTTCAGTGTTTCAAAAGCTTCGACGCACTCAGGAGAGAAGATAAAAGGAGCTTCTTTTTCAAGAAGATGGGTCATAGGCCGAGCAATTTTGGAAAAATCCTGTATGAATCTACGATAAAACCCGGCATGACCCAGAAAACTCCTAATACCTTTGACGGTAGTGGGATGAGGTAGTTTAGCAATAACATCAACTTTTGCTCTATCTACCTCCATCCCATTTTTTGAAATCTTATGGCCAAGGACTATGCCTTCTTTGACCATAAAGTGACTCTTCTCCCAATTTAGACATAGATTGGTGTCTTCACACCTTTTAAGCATTTTGTCTAAATGGGAGAGACATGTCTGAAACGAATCCCCGATGACTGAGAAGTCATCCATAAACACCTCCATTGTTTCCCCGATCATGTCGTGGAATATGGCCATCATACAGCGTTGGAACGTGCCTGGAGTGTTACATAAGCCAAAAGGCATACGTTTGTAGGCAAAGGTTCCGTATGGGCAGGTGAATGTGGTCTTCTCTTGATCCTGTGGATCAATGGGGATCTGAAAGTAACCCGAGAAACCATCAAGGAAACAATAGTATTCGTTCCCTGCTAATCTCTCAAGCATCTGGTCCATGAAGGGTAGAGGAAAATGGTCTTTACGGGTGGCGTCATTCAACTTACGATAGTCAATACAGACACGCCATCCCGTAACCAATGGAGTTGGAATTAACTCGTTTTCTTCATTCGTGACAACAGTTATGCCACCCTTTTTAGGAACACAGTGAATCGGGCTAACCCAAGGACTATCTGAGATAGGGTAAATCAATCCTGCATCAAGAAGTTTGATAACCTCCTGTTTGATAACATCATGGATTTTTGGATTCACCCTTCTCTGATGTTGAACTGCTGGCTTGAAGTCATCCTCCATCAAGATTTTGTGAGTACAAAATTCAGGGTTGATACCCTTAATGTCGGAGAGTTTCCAAGCAATTGCTTGCTTGTGTGACTTCAAGACCTTTATGAGAGCAGTCTTTTCATCTTTACTCAAATCTCGAGCAATAATGACGGGCAATTTATCATCGCCTTCAAGAAATGCATACTCAAGATGAGGTGGTAAGTCCTTAAGTTCGACTTCAGGAAATTCTTCAGTTTTCTCAACTGACTTGACTTCCTTGTTATGAAGTTTGACGGGAGGAAGTGGAGGAGAAGTGTCCTGATTTAACAACTTCTCGAGAGTAAGAATATCTCCCTCCGGATTAATCTCATGGAGATTAATCTCTTCTGGAATTGCATCACTGGTGTGAGGGGTTGATGAGTGATCATCTTTAAGCAACTTCTCAATGAGAAGTATGTCCCCCTCGATGTCAATTGGAGCGTGATCAATTTCCCATGGAACAGAATCACTAGCCAAGTATGCTTCAATCTCTTCCAAGATGAAGTCGCTTCCCTCAAACGGAGTGAGAGAAGGAGTAGAATTGGCTATGATAGGTTGAGAAGATGTGGTGGGATTCCCCCTCACAGAATTATGAGAATAACCCAGAACTTCTTGAGAGTACTCTTCAGAAGCAACATCAATGATATCGATTCGGTTAACCGACTCAGAATCATAGTTTGCGGAGTACCTCGAAGTTTGATCAAGGTTAAAGGTGACAGCTTCATTACCAACACGTAATGTGATTTCTTGCTCAAATACATCAATGAGAGCACGGCCCGTTCTCAGGAATCCTCTTCCAACAATGAGAGGAACTCGTGGATCAGCATCGAAATCAACAACTACAAAGTCAGCTGGAAAATGGAACTTTCCTACTTTTACAAATACGTCCTCGGCAATTCCAAGAGGACGAGATATTGTACGATCTGCAAGCTCGAGAGTCATGCATGTAGGAGTAAGATCCGGAAGAGAAAGTTTCTTCCATACTGAATGAGGCATCAGGTTTATGCTTGCACCAAGATCGGCTAAGGCAAAGCATTCAACCATCCCTGGAAATACACAAGGTAAGAGGAACTTTCCAGGATCTCCAAGCTTCTCGGGAAGCTTCTTCAAGATAACTGCAGAGCAGTTCTCGTTCAGAGGAGTTTTAGCCATTTCAAACAGCTTTTCCTTATTGCTTAACATGTGTTTGAGAGTTGATGCAAACTTGGGCATCAACATGATAGCATCCGCGAAGCTTATGTCAAAATGAAGTTCTTGGAAAATTTGAAAGAATTTTTCCATTTGATGACCGGCTTTTTCGCGGAGCTTTTGCTCATGTAAACGTGATGGGTAAGGAATAGAAGATTTGGATTTTTCAATGGGAGCTACAGGAGGTTCAAAAACAACTCCTGGATTGGATTTTGGTTTATGGACAACCTGAGGATGGACAGTGCTGGTTCCTCCGTTATTAGTAGGAAGTTCCTTGTCCGTTGTCGCCTCAGGTTCACTTTCCACTACCTTCGGGAGAGAAGAAGAAGAGGTAGTAGGAATAGCAGGTCCATCATATGAAGTACCACTTCTGGTCGTGATCGCCTTTGCATCGCCCCTCGGATTAGCGATCGTGTTGCTAGGTAAAGTACCTGAGCCCGAGGGTCGATCATTTAAAGACTTCTTTAGTTCAGCGATCTGACTGACCAACAACCTGTTTGTCTCCTCTTGAGTCTTCATGAATTGCTTTAAAAGCTCATCAGATGTTGACACAGGAGGAGGTGGAGGGATAATTTGAGGCCGTATGTTCTGGTTGTAGCCAGAATTCCCTTGATTAGGGTTCATATTCCCCTGAAATTGATTCCCTCGATTGTAAGTGTTTTGATTAAGATTTCCTTGTTGTTGGAAACCTTGGTTGGGTCCGGAATAGAAATTACCTTGGTTTTGATAACCTTGGTTCATTCTTTGTTGGTTCTGATTCCGGTTAGGATTCTGGTTGAAACCGGGTGGTGCCTGATAAGTGTTAGCACGGTAGTTTGGTTCATTCTGAGGACGGTATTGATTACCTCCTTGATTTGAAGTACCGGCTATAGCATTAGCTTCAAACGGACTACCATCGGTGGCAGTACAGTTGTAGTATGCATGAGGACCACCACAAGTGACACAACTCTCAACTTTCTTCACTTCAGCATGTGTTGGTGATTGAGTGAATGTGACTTTCTTTTGGTTAGCAAGAACCAGAGCCTGAACAATGTCTGTGAGTTTATCAATCTTAGCATCGGTGCTAGATGTACTCACTGGGGATGAAGAAGAAGAAGGTCCAGCATTAGACTGATATGTCTTTGCTCTGAAAGGACGGACCTGAGATTTGTTCTCAATGATCTGCAAGGCCTCTTTGGTGGTCTTGCTCAGGAAATTACCTCCCGCGGAGGCATTCAAAGAGTCTTGATTAGCCTGATTGAGACCATTGTAGAAAGTATCCATTTGCATTAATTCGGTAAAACCGTGATGCGGACACTTGCGAAGCAACTCTTTGTAACGATCCCATGCCTCCCCGAATGATTCATCAAATCTCTGAGAAAATTTCATTATCTCATTCTTAAGACTTGTGGTTCGGGATGGAGGATAGAATTCGTTCACAAACTTGGTGACAAGATCTTCCCATGTCTCTATAGAACGAGGGGGTTGTTTCTCAAGCCAATTCCGGGCTTGTCCCTCTAGAGAAAATGGGAACAGAAGAAGCTTGATAGCTTCATGTGGGACATTCTTATACTTGATGGTAGATGCAATCTTGTTAAACCATCGAATGTGTGCATGAGGATCATCCCGCTCAAAACCATAGAATTGGCTTTGGGTTACCAGATTAAGTAACCCGGTTTTGAGCTCAAAAGTGTCAGCCACGATGGCTGGGACAACAATGGCATCTCCGTAACCCTCGATGGGTGCTTGGAGAAGCTCGTTCATCGGCTTGTCTTCTGCCATTATGGCAGGTGGTGGTGGTGGTAGACGTTCCTCAGTCACAGCTGATGGAGCAGAACGTCCTCTACGTCTTCGAGGAATCTTTCCAAGTTCTGACAAAGGACTTGTAGAACTGGAAGAACGAGTGCGCATGCACTAAGTATATAAAAATCAGTTTTCAAAACAAATGAGGCAAAACACAAGTGAACTTAACCAATAATCACAAATGAAATGGCTTCTTTGAAAAAGGTACACCAAATCACAAGTGACACAAAGGCAAGTTTTAAATCTGATGTTCGGGAACTTATTATGGTCGCACCCCCAGTTAGGTAGTGCACTGCCTTGATTTGCGGTGGTTGATTTTTATGTATATTAAGTACCACTGAAAAGACGTAGGTATAGATACGTGCTGATGGGTTTAAAATCTTTTTGGACAATATTTTTGGTATCGTCTCGTTTAACCAAATCGTATTTCTTTAAGAATCACCTTAAAAGAAACACAAGTCAGAAAACGTTACGATTGTTTTGTTGTTTTATATTTTTTTGGTGTTTTTAACACTTTAGGAAAAGTGTTAATGAACTTTTTTGATTTTGTATTAACTTTACAAAAACTTTTTACAAACTGTGGTATATGTGCAAGTACGGGTCTGAAAATGCTTAAAACACGCTTACAGCCTCCCCGGCAGCGGCGCCAAAATTTGACGGTTTTGCACCGATCAATACACACTTTAGTCTCATTTCATTAACGAAACCTACCTATTTCAACTTTCTATGAACAAAAATGTACTTGAAGATGTGTTCTATTCGACTTTTTTTTATCCTGTTAGAGTCAATAACAAAGACCTTAAAAAATTTGCACATTATAAGCCGTCAATGTTTTGTTAGAGTCAATCACAAAGCAAAGACCTTTATCAATACAAAACACGTAATTAAACCTCTAAAACAGGATTTGTCGAACAAAAGTTTCATTGAGGAAATTAATCAAATAGTTGGCGTGCATCTCAAAATAATAGCAATAATATGAGTTTTAAGAGGTCATCGAATACATAAACAATTGCTACGTCAAACAAATCATTTCCAAAGCAGGTTAATCATTTTCATCAATCCATATCATCAACTAACAATTAAATTTAAGAATTAAAAGAGATAAAACATGTAAACCTGGTTAATCTTTCTCAATCACAATCTACCTACAAAAATAAATATAACATAATCAATCTAAATATGTCATATATTTGAATCGACACAATATTATCGATCAGAAGAAAATTAGAAGAAGGAAATTCAAAAACAAACTTACAATTTTACGATAATGAAATCAACAAACCATTTCCATATTACAATGTTGACAGCAAAAGAAATACACCCGCACCAAATTAGGGTTTATGATTGATTGTAGGTTTTAGTTTGGGAGGGTAGAATGGTTTTGATAAGGAGGAACCGTGTTTTGATATATGGAGGTGTGTATATGGAGCGTGTGAGAGAGAGGGAGAATGATCTGTATTGAATGTATTGAATGTTTTAATAAATGGGGTGCAGAAAAAAGAATGCATTATAGGTGTTGTACATGGTAGCTAAATAAGGAAGTGCATTAAACGAATTTTTAATGCTGGTAGCTTAGTAGGCTTGTACAAAAGCTTATTTTATTATATATAATAGATAATAGATAATAGATGTATCATTTCGATTGTTGTTGTTCGGTTTGATGAATTGCATTTAGGTGGGAAAATTAAAAAGATAATAAAATATGAGAAAAAATGTGGGACTAGTGTATGATACTTTCCATAGTCACCTCTTTTGTCCGGTTTGATGCATAAATGCTATTCAAGTATCATTTTCAATTTTGAAAGTTACAACCTTTAAACAAACATCTTTATTGGTAATGAAAGCAATGTTGCAAAAATTGGTCAACTCGGCTGATTAATCGTTAATCGGCCGAGTACCTTGTTGATTTTTGAAAATCCGTCAAAAAATCGGCCTAAAAAAAATCGACACTAAGCAGTCAAAAAATGGGCTGAATCGGCCGAATCGGTCAAAAATCTGCCGAATCGGTCAAATCGGATGACTTGTAACTATAACGTGAAACGGATGACTTGTAACACCTTCTTATTATAAAGAGAGTTAGAGCACAAGGTGTGGATTCGCCGTCGCCTCTCGCCGTCCGATGTGGCACTTCGCCGTCGCCTCGCCGTGACACCGCCCTAGCGTGTCGTGGCTCGCCGTCGTTCACCTCTTCGTCTGCACGACGAGAGATGGGAGTGTACAGTTTTGTTTTTGTTTTATTTTAAACATGAAAGTGTGTGTTTGTAGTGTGTGACTTTAGGGAAGAAGAAAGACATTTTTTTTAGGTGATTAATAAAGTGTGTATAATGAGGTTATGGGCTGGGTGATAATGTTTTACATTTTTTTTAAACTTATTTTAATATATTATATTATATTTTTATTTTAATAAATAAATTTAGTTTGTTTAGAAATTTGAAAAAAAAATAAAGTTGTAAGTGGTGGGTTTCAAATGAGTAAGTTGAGGTTTGTTGTGAGTGATCGGAGGTTAGTTATGGTTAGTTGTGAAAGTTTGTTATAGTAATGTGGAGATGATGTGACAATAATGAAGAGATAAATTTGTCACGACACCTTGTGCTATTAGATAAATCTTTTCTTAATAGGATTTTTCTAACATGTGTGCCCTAAGGGCACATGTTAAGCACATAAAAAAGACATCGGGTCTCACAGAAAATTACACAATGATCCACAAAAAGTACAATTTTTGTGAATTCATATATCTTTTTCTGTAGAACCCGGTGTCCTTTTAGTGTGTTTAACTTGTGCCTTAAGACACATGTTAGACAAACCCTTCTTAAAATAGGATTGAGATCCTCTCATGTTTAATTTGAACATGAGATGTCATGTGAGTAGAGAAAAATAATAAAGAATTCATTGTAGGACATCTATTTTATCAAAATATAAATTTTCCTTTACAAGATAACTAACATGACCTCTCATGTTCAATTTAAACATGAGAGGATCCCAATCCCTTAAAATATCATCTTGTTGATTTTCTTTTTTTATCCTACTTTTAGATATTGCTAGAAATATCTTAGAGAGTGACGCACTACAATCCATTACCACCCACTTGTACTGTACATCTCTCCAAACCCCACTTCCAAGATCCATCCTCCCCCCTCCCCATTTCCATTCCCTCTCTAGAACCTTCCACACACTCCTCATCTCATAAGTATAAAACACCCTCCACACACACTCATCACACCTTCAAAAACACACACACAGACACTATCACTTCATTTCATACAAACAAAAAAACCAAACACAAAAATGCAGACAGTTAAGGAAGAAGAAGTAACCTTCATCTCCTCCTCCTCATCCTCATCATCACCAAGGCCAAAAGAGGGCTTGAACGAAGTGGGCCCACCTCCATTTCTGACAAAGATATTCGACATGGTTGAGGATCCGACAAGTGACGAGGTGGTGTCGTGGAGCAAGACGAGGAATAGTTTTGTTGTGTGGGATTCGTATCGGTTTTCGACTGCTTTGTTGCCTAAGTATTTTAAGCATAGTAATTTTTCCAGCTTTGTAAGGCAGCTCAATACTTATGTAAGTACTTTTTCCATCATGTTTTCTTTTTTGATTTATGAATCTGAGCGGCGTAGGGCTGAATCTTAGTGGATCGTGGCAGCAAACCACATAATTAGTATCTGCTATCTGCTTGAATAAACATAATTAGTATACAGTTTTACCTTTAATTAATTAGTTTGTTTAGGCATAGTAATTTCTCTAGTTTTATAAGATAGCTTAATACCCATGTAAGTGCTTTTTCTATCTTCTTCTCAATATGTTAGGGGTGTTTTTTTAAGCTTATATAGCGGTATTATGGCTTACCTGTTTTTTCGGCTTATGTTCTATAAGCTCATTTTTTCTGGTTTCTTTTGAAACTTTCCGGCTTGTATAAGCTTACTAGTGAAAATCACATATGTTATATACTCGCTATATAAGCTTAAACAAACACCCATTAATGTAGTTTAGTAAGGGTAATATGGTAAACTCGATCAGACTGTCTATTCTAAGTAACGCGCAATTAGGTTAAGAAAATACTAAATGTAAATGTGGATGAACAATTTGGGACGGAGGGAGTAGTATCTAGAATGTCCTAGACTTTGGCGTTATGTGTGTTGTATGTAATGTGTTTGATTAAATGTTCAAGTGGTAGATAAAGGTTTGACGTGTGATAAGTGTTGATTGAATTAATTTTAGATTTATATATATGTGGAAATGAGTATGTTATGCATTGTTGGATTGGAGGTTCTAGTAGTAATGTAGTGTGTTGTTGTGCCTTCTCGGATTAATTTTAAGTTTTTATGTGTTAACTAGGTGTTAGATTGAAAGTTCTAGTTGTAGATTGTGCGTGTGTGCTTAACTGGATTAGTTTTATGTTATTATGTTGTTTTTGGTTGATTTTTCTAGTCGTAGATTTAGTTTGTGTTTCTACGTGTTCTTAATTGGGATGAAATGGTGCTATGTCATTTGATCGTGTGTATAATCCGCAATCCATATTTTACGTGTATTAAAAATTTAGTTTATTAGTGTTAATTGATGATGGATTTTCAGCTGTCGTGCTGTTTACTGTTATATGAATCCCTGCTTGAATTTGATACTGAATAGAAATTTTGTACAAATTGATTGCAGGGTTTCAAGAAAGTGGACCCAGACAGATGGGAATTTGCGAATGAAGGGTTTCTTGGAGGTCAAAGACATTTGCTCAAAACAATTAGACGAAGAAGAAACGTGGCACAATCTGTCCAACCAAAGCAAGAGTATGGTCCATGTATCGAAGTAGGCCAATATGGGATTGAGGGAGAACTTGAAGGACTAAAACGAGACAGAAGCGTGTTAATGGCAGAGATAGTAAGACTGAGACAACTGCAACAACATTCCAAAGACCAACTCTTAGCAATGGAAAACCGATTAAAAGCAACCGAAAGGAAGCAACAAAACATGATGGGATTCCTTGCAAAAGCATTTAGCAACCCCGAGTTCCTACAGAAATACATGGATAAGTATGCAAACAGGGAGCAAGAACATATAGAAATTGGGCGTAAGAGACGTTTAACAATGACGCCAAGTGTTGAGAATTTAACTGAGAATATCGACCCGTTCATTACAGCCCCGTTTGAAGAGGAATCAAGCAGCAACGCTGGTTTGGTGGAGGATGATTCTCATGATAATTTATGGGAGGAACTGCTGAATGTCGATCTTCCGACTGAGAAAGCACCCGATGATTTTCTTGACGATTTAGATGGTGAGCAGCTTGACTGGGATGAGGATTTGCAAGAATTAGTGGATCAAATGGAATATCTAAGGTCATCCAATGCTTGAGTATCTAAGACTGAAGTGTGATTCTTGTTGAGATTTTTTAGTGTCGAGTTTATCGGTCTCTGCAACTCCACCTCCTCTATAATAAAAGTACAAGCCGGAGATGCATATGCTTCTTTAAGTGTGTGATTTATAGATTTGGTATGTGAATTTCGGATATCTGTTGTTTAGGTCTGCGTGTTTGATTATAAAACTATGCATCTGATGTTTGTACTGTGTTTTATACAGCAAGGGGAGATTGTGGAATTGTTAAGAGACCAAGCTGCTGTTCTCTTGTATCCTTTTATTGTTTGCCGTATTTTTTACTTTATTTAATTTCAGCAAGTGTTGTGAGAACAATCAGTCTTATCACTTCATTGATTTATCACTTCTGTTTGGTTCGTCTTTTCAGGGACCAAAGAAGCACCAGGAGGAATTCAAGGGTTTTCCGCTCTTAGGATTTCGATCAAGTAGGTGGTGGAATGAAGACACGAGCTCCGTGTTACATATAAATATTCATATTATTTGTTCATCGTGTATATTGCTTTGTAAAACTGAAAGACATGAATGTGGAAGTTTTCTGATCTGGAGCCGGTTCTTGTGTATTTGAACTCATAACTGTTGTCTCTATAAAGTAACTAGTACTTCTGGGATTAGGCCATCGGCAAAATTATAGCTAGGGTCTATAATGCTGTGTGATGCTCATTGTCGTCGGGTAGTGGTCGTATTTTAGCTAGGCAGATTCATATGCACGAAAAGCAGATTTGCGTGTGCACCCCTCTGGGGGGGTTGGCTATTGTCCTACTTTGTGCCAACATGGCATATGGCAGCATCAATGATTACTTTATTGCCCAGCATGCCTCACGAATCGAGTGAGAGGGGCATATGGTATCATTAATAGAGTGTCCTTGCTGTAACCATGCATTTTAGAACTGGTCTGACCCCGAGGGTCACGCCATACATGTCATGATTGCCAATTGCTGTTGTCTGCAAGTTATATGTGTCTCCGGACCTTCTGTAATATAGTTGATGTTTATTAGCTTTTGATTGAGCATATATCATGTATGATGTTTGTTAGCTGATGGGTGAGTAATTATGGTATTCAGGTAGAGCTGCCGGGTCATGGTTCAACAGGGTTTTTAATTTAAAACCGGCTTCCTGTCATCCGACCGGTTCCATTAGCCGGGTCAACCCGGGTTTTAAAACACTACTTATAAGCTGGATACAAAGCTTGCAAATTTAATCAAAGAATCAAAGTTTCATTGCTATTCTGCTGCGGGTAAAAGCTACTCGTATAAAATAGCCACATACTTTTCGAATTTGTCCGACTTAAAACACTTAGAGATTGTTTACTTTTTTGTTAGTATCATCTAAATGACTATAGCATCGATATAATATTATTATTATTATTTTAATTTGGGCCTACTAATCCCTTACAATATCTATATCACTATAAGTGTAAAAATGATATTTATCCCATTCAAAGACTAATATAGGAGGGGGACCTACTAACATTTATAAACCTCTTAAAAAGTAAACGGTCATTTACTTTTTTATTATCTTTGCTTCATCAATGTGCTTGTTTGTTTTGTTTCGACTTCACCCATATGGTAACTTGTTACCTATTAAGCTAGTCACTTTTTTTTTCCGAGTAATTAATATTTACTTTTACATGCTTATGTTCATATTTTGGTGCTTAGGTGGATCCTTCGTTGATACTTTTGTGCTTAGGTGGACATTTTGGTGCTTAATTGATAAGTATTTACTTTTACATGTTTACGTGGACTTTGGTGTACAATTTTATATATATTTTTTACGTTTGTTTTTGAACGTTTTCATCCGTTTGTATTCGATTTTATACGTTTTCATCCGCTTTTATACGTTTTCATCTGTTTTTATACGTTTTCTTACGTTTTTGTCCGTTTCGTACGTTTTTGTACATTTTTGTACGTTTTCTAACGTTCTTATCCGTTTTTGTACGTTTTTGGACGTTTACATCCGTTTTTTACGTTTTCATCGTTTTTGTATGTTTTTTTTTTACGTTTTGTCCATTTTTGTATGTTGTGTACGTGTTGGATATTAGTTTTCACATACACATCAAACCATAACACAAAGTGGCGTATAGATGGAATTCTAGAGAGAGAAAGTTAGAGGTTTAGGGAACTTAGTGAGAGAAAGTAAAAGATATTATTATAAGCTCCAACTCTCTACCTTGGGAGGTAGAGAGTATTTATAGTCTTACATAAATCGCCACACATCGGGCTGTGGATCAGGCATACAGTGGGTAAAGACTCGTCCGTCCTCCACGGTGTTACTTAACTAAATACTACTTAACATAAAAGAACTACGACTACGAGCTTTCTAACGATTACATATACTTGAGGTGTCCGACTCTTTAATACCTGGAATTTCTAATTCCTAACAATCTCCCCCTAAGGGAGGTCACCTCAATCATGTACCAAAATTACATTGAATACAAATAGATATTACATTAAAAATTGTTCTAGCATTCTTGATGTAGTCCTTTGTTCCTAAGCTCGTAGTCATTGATTCTTCACATTGCATGTTTGGTTACTTCAAGTGGAGGCCTTTTACTGATCCGCGTGATACTAATATTGAACCAGCTTTTGAGATCATCAGCAATCAAAAATCTCTGAGACATCCATTGTGGTGTTGGTATTATGAGATGTTGTGACTTACGGACCGACATGCTCACATTCTGGATCATGATATCTTCTCATCAGAGTAGCGGAAGCTTTTGTTGAATCATGATATTGGCAGCAGTGTAGCAGAAGCTTGGAGTGAAAATATCAGAGTTAGTGATGCACTAATCATGATTTCTTTTGAGTTGAATGTGTTAAGTGAGCATGCGGCTATGGATTGACCGCTTCATTCTGAACAGCTGCAAACGTCGGGATTACCTGCATACAACAGTTAGCAATAAATCGCACGAAAGTGTCTTTGATCACTTTCGTTGAATTGAGGTACACGGCCCACGGTTCCCCGTTGATCAGTACATGTACTGCCTGTGATTAGGTAAAATTCCGAAGAATTTCCTTGACAGGGTTTCGCAGCTGCTCTAGCTGTTCTCAAACCGGAACGTCTCAAAGAAGACAACACGGAGTGAGTGAACCAGCGAATTTTAAGTTCACTGATTGATGAAAAGAGATTTGAAAAACAATCGTGTATTGCTCAATAGAAATTGTTTTTGCAATACAACAAAGGTTTTAATGAAAATCAATTATCAATCATAAAAACACCTTTTGGTTTGAGAAATGAGTACACGGTCGATGTGCTAAAGAAAAGAGTTGTTAAGCACAAAGACCGGTTTTTCAAAGGTATCCGTCAATCCCTAACATGAACCAGGATTGATTCAAGAAATTGAATCGCCCCATTGTTTCTGTTCAGTTGTCACATGGTTGATCCACATAATAGATCTCACATGCCACCTACCAGGAGCTTGTTTGATGTTGGCTCCAGAAGGCTTTCCATCTTCATTGTGAATATGTAAACACATCACTCAGATGTTCTGGCAATACCACAAGGATAATGCGTAGGACTCAAGATATAATCTCTCTTTCCACATTGTGTGAAACAGAAAGTCTTCATTGAAAGTGTCCTAATGAGATTTATTGATGATCTCGTGGCTCTAGACTCAATATGTGCATATTTGGATCCTGTGCCGGAGACTAGGGAGAGGGTCTCCTTCTTCAATATCAACAATCTCTAAGAGAAAGTCGATAGATAATGTCAGTTCCCCGTGAGAATGAAACAAGTCCTTTTAAGAGGAACTTGAGTGGTTTGGAAAGTTGAAGTGCAGTGCGTCACTGGGTCCATGACGTCTTGTCTTCAATACCGATGTTACCATCAGTAGCATATGAATTGAACCCGGTTTCTGCCCTAAGGTTGAATAAATGGAGGGCTATTTGTTTTCACCCTTTTCTCATTCAATTCTTTTTAATTCTTCAACCCCTTCAGTGCTTACCGAGACTTCATAACTAGAACCTTGTTGGGTTTATTCCGGTACTAGCTCAGTCTCAGTCTGCACTCTTCCCATATCTCACTTTTCTCCTTTTATCATCATACCTAAGGACTTCTATACTAGCTAGTGGATTGTCCCTGGGTAGATCCCTCCGGTTCTGGCGGATCATGGGAACCAATACCTATCCTTATCAGCCTTATATCACCGTACATAAAGTAAAGTTGGTCGGTCTATTTGGTATTGTTCATCTGCCATTGGAACCAATTGAAAACCATTTGAAAATCAATCCAGATACTTGTGATATATTATCAAAACATTTTGTACCTGAATTATTTTTGATATTTTTAGAATAAGTGCTCCCCCTCAACATGTGCATCAAATGTTTGAAATCGTTTTGCACACGGAGGCAAGAGGAAGAAATTACTTCTTTGATTACCATTTTCTAAAAGATATCACCATCACTTCCTTGATCAAATCAAGTAGATAAAGCATTTCCAGGAAGGATGAGGTTTCCATAAATTTGCTCCCCCTCAATATGTGCCTCGAGGTTTGAAAAGAGTTTTGCACATACTAGAGGGAACCTGCACATTGAGATAAATGTTCACGTTTCAAATCATAGGTTTAAGATAGATGCTCCCCCTCAACATGTGCATTGAAAATTTGAAATCGTTTGTCACATGTGGGAAGGACAGCATGTACGTCCTCATAAAACCATTTACCGAATAATCAGTTTAAATCCAATTTAAATCACACATTCTCCCCCGATCACAATTATCAAATCATTTGAGATTTGTGATCTCTTATAGATTTAAATTGATTTTGAAAGCATTTAAGGAGAATTGTGACTTGATTATGAAAGCGTTTTAACTGATACGGATTGGATTTTAAGACTTTAAACTCCATTGATAAAACATGCATGTACATCTTTTGAAAACAGTTTAATGCCAAATAACTTTTTAATTTAATTGAAATCATTCTCCCCCTCAATCAATGACGTAGGTTGTTGATTGAGAGATAGATATTTTGACAAATAAGTCCTGATGATTATCAAAAATAGATACCGAGTTATTTTTCAAAGCATTTAGTTTTCAGCAGATAAATGTTTATAGAATCAGAGCATGGAATTTGAAAACATGGTAAAACATGGCTCTGTTCTTTCTTATAAAACCGGGTTATTGCCTGAAAATGACAATAAACCATTTAATTAATTTTTTTTTTCTTTTCTCTCTTTCTTCCATTTTTTTTTTTTTTTTGTTTTTTTTTTAAGAATTCGAACAACATCTAAAGTCCCGTGTCATTCTTTGAATGACAGCACAAAGACCGTAGATATTATCGAACCGAAAATAAAAAAACATGACAAATTGACAATATTTTTTGAAGATTTTTCGAATTTTTCAGATTTTTATGGATTTTGAAGGTTTTTAAATTTTTCTATTTGATTTTTGAGGATTTTATAATTTTGTATTTTGTTTTTCGAATAGATATTTACAAGAGATAGATGAAGATAGACCTTTACTCCTCGTCTTCCTCCTGAAGACGTTTGAGTGTTTCTGGTTGAAGGCTTTTCAAGCCAAGACGTGGAAGAATAAACTCAAAACGTTCTCTTGGAAGAGCTTTGGTGAAGATGTCTGCTAACTGATATTCAGACCTCACAAAATAGAGTTCCACCACACCTTTTTCCACTTTTTCCCTGATGAAATGATGTCGAATGTCGATATGCTTTGCTCTTGAGTGTTGAACATTGTTGCATGAGAGAGCAATAGCACTTTTATTATCACAGTACAGAGGGATTTTGTTGAATACGAAGCCATAGTCAGATAATTGAGATCTCATCCATAAGATTTGAGCACAACATGATGACATAGCTATGTATTCAGCCTCTGTAGAGGAAATAGAAGTACTCATTTGCTTCTTTAAAGACCAGCTCACAAGCTTATCACCCAAAAACTGAGCACCTCCAGATGTACTTCGACGAGTATCTTGACAACCTGCATGATCAGCATCTGCATAGGCCGTTAGTGACATACCGGTGTCCTTCGGGTACCAAAGACCCATATTGATGGTTCCTTGGAGATACCGAAAGACCCGTTTAACTGCTTCAAGGTGCTTTTTTGTAGGCTTAGCCTGGTATCTAGCACACATGCAAACAGCGAACAAGATGTCTGGTCTACTAGCAGTGAGGTACATCAGGGACCCAATCATACTACGATATTTCGTTTGGTCAATCATGATCCCTGAGTGGTCCTCATCTAATTTGGTTCGGTCAATCATGGGGGTGTCAACAGGGTCACTTGAACCAAATCCAAATTTCTTTAAAATCTCTGTTGCATATTTAGATTGATTTATGAAAATGCCTCCGGGACTTTGTGAAATTTGTAATCCCAAGAAAAATGACATTTGTCCCATCATTGACATTTGAAACTTTGAACTCATTTCATTTGAAAAACGATCACATTCCATTGGGTCTGTCGAGGTAAAAATAATATCATCAACATAAATTTGAACATGAGTTAAATGTTTGCCTGACTTCCTGGTGAACAATGTAGGATCAACTGCTCCTTTGCTGAATCCGGTTGATAGAAGAAACTTTGACAGTGTATCATACCATGCCCTTGGAGCTTGCTTTAAACAGTAAAGAGCCTTCTTCAGACGATAAACGTGAGTAGGATGCTCTTGATTCACAAATCCTTCAGTTTGGCTGACGTAGACGACTTCTTTAAGATCTCCGTTCAGAAATGCCATTTTCACATCCATCTGATAGACTACCATGTTCTTACTAGCAGCATTAGCCAGAAAGATTCTGATTGCCTCGATTCGAGCAACAGGAGCAAAAGATTCTTCAAAATCAATACCCTCCTCTTGACGGTATCCTTTAGCAACTAATCGAGCCTTGTTCTTCAACACATCACCATGCTCATCTAGTTTCACTTTGAAGATCCATTTAAGAGCTATAATCATAGCACAGTCTGGAGCAGGTACTAACTCCCATACATCAAGTCGATCAAACTCATGAATTTCATCTTGCATGGCATTGAACCAGCTATCTTCATTCATGGCGGTTTTAACATCTTTTGGTTCGATCTTAGATAGTACGGAGTTGAAGAAGCACCATAAGGCATCGGTTGCAAGTTGTTTCCGGGTTGATACAGGACGAGAGGGATTACCAATGATGTTGTCTAATGGATAATCGTGAGTCCATTTTCTAAGGTGTTCATGTGGCAGTTGTTGAGGGACTGAGGTAGCTGAGTCGATGTCTCCTGAAGAAGATGGTTCTGATGATGATTCAGGAGCAAATATGTTTTCAAATGGAGCATCTTCAGGAGTAGCAAAGGGATTAACTTCATTATTGATGCCATAAACATTTCCATGATGTACATTTGAAGAATGATGATTTGTTGATGAGACTGAAGGATCAGCAGCAGGTGCTTCTTGACTTAAAGATATTGAGACTGAAGGATTGACTTCATTCACAGGAATATGAGCATCCTCTGTTGTAGGGATCAACCCCTCATTAGTAATTGAATCATACAGTTCATCAAACATAGGATCAAACAATTTCTTTAAATCATCTTCGGATGGAGGTACATATGGAGTTTCTTGAGAAGAGTTTGGAACAAGGGATGAACCAATGGGACTGTTTTGAAGTGCGGGTCCTAAGCTGGAGTGTCCAGGAGCCATTTGACCGGTCAGCTCATCAAACGTAACGTGAATTGTTTCCATGATATTTCGGGTTCTTTTGTTGTAGATTCGGTATCCCTTTTTGTTTGGTGCATATCCTACAAATACTCCAATGTCAGCTTTAGCCCTAAGTTTGCCTAAGTCTTGACCCTCATTAGTTGGGTAACACAATGCACCAAACCCACGAAGGAAAGAGAGATTAGGTTTTCTGTTGTGGAAAAGTTCATATGGAGTTTTTCCATGTACAATGTGAATCAGGGAACGATTTTGTGTGTAGCATGCAGTGGCAATTGCTTCAGCCCAGAGAAACATTGGAACCTTTGAGTAAATCAGCATTGTTCTAGCGGCTTCAACAAGAGTTTGATTTCGTCTTTCAACTACACCGTTCTGTTAAGGAGTTCGCGGTACACTTCTTTGATGGCTGATTCCAACGCTTTCATAGAATTCACTAAGTTGTTTGTTGACAAACTCAGTTCCATTGTCTGTTCGGATAATTCTGACGGTTTTGTTAAGTCGAACCTGCAGCTGTTTGATGAGTTTGATGATGATATCAGGAGTTTCATCCTTTGTCCTTAAGAACTTGACCCAGGTGAATATAGAGAAATCATCAACCACAACTAACACATATTTCTTCCCAAAGATATTCTGCACCCTCATTGGTCCACATAAATCCATATGAATCATATGAAGAACTTCTGTGACAGAGTTAGTAGGTTTGGGTTTGTGGGCAAACTTTTTGCTTTTACCCAATTGGCATGCTGAACAAAGATGATCCTTTTCATACTTTAGTCTAGGTAAACCTACAACTAAGTCCTTTCTGGAAAGATCGTTGATGGTGCCGAAGTTCAAGTGATTGAGACGACAATGCCATAACCATGACTTTGTTTTTGAAGCCTTTGATAACAAGCAGATTGGAGAAGCCCTCATCATGTCATCGGTAGAGATGGTGTAAAGATTTGAGCCACGAGTTCCTTTTAACAGTTCCTTACCATTAAGATCTCTAACAAAGCAGGTATGTTTTTTGAAGGCTACTTCTAGATCAGAATCACAGAATTGACCAACATAGAACAGATTATGACCCAAACCTTCCACATAGTAAACTCTAGAGATGACACTATCACCAACAACATAATCTCCATAACCCATAATAGCACCGAAATGATCATTACCAAATCTAACAATCCCGATGAATTTGCTCACGAAGTTCATGAGCCACGACCGGTCTCCAGTCATATGCTTGGAACAGCCTGAGTCCAGGTACCACAGAACAATTTGAACGATCTGCAGTTGAACACAGACAAGAATGGATAACTGGATAATTGGGATCCCCATGCAAGAATGGGTTCCATTTGGTTAGTAACAATGTTTGGAACACCCACATCAGAAATAGAAGCATTCATATCAGAAAGTGAGGCAATGGAATCATTGTGAATAGATGCAGTACTAGTGTCTGTATTAGCCCTGTTCACAGTGTGATCACTTCTTAAGGGAATAGTTCTACCAGTAGGCATCCATTTTCTAGTGGGCATTATCTGATTAGTCTTATGACCAACATGTATCCAATAAAAGCCTATTTTACTGAATGTTCTTCCTGTGGGTTTCCACTGTTTTCTAGCTTTCTTTCGTTTTTGCCTTTTAGCCTTCTTAGCATGAATTTTTGAATTAACAATATTAACTGGACAATTAACATCATTAGACAGAACATTAACACCACATTCATGATTAGAAACAGAATCCAGGCAGACATCAGTACAAGGTTTGCAAATAGTATCGGAATTCGAATTAATTACAGTACGCCTAAGGCGTTTTATTCAATTCAGGCTTAAAGTTCCTAGATTGTTCTTCTACTCTCTTCCAGTGCACATTCTTAGCTTGAGAGGTCCTATCATTCCTTGTATTGTCTTGAGACTTTGAACTGCCTCGTTTAATGTCACTGATTACTCCTGTAGAAGGAATGGGAACATTAGTTGGTTTAACTACTCTTTGCATCACCTGTTTAGATGTACTGGGGTCTGAACTACATGCAGGTGCACTAAGGTTCACTTTCTTAAAACTAGAGGTACTGAGATTTGTACTCCTAGAAGGCACACTTGAGTTCTCTTTCTTAGCATTGACAGATCTGTAATCTGAACTACTTAAAGGCACACTACGGTTCACATTCAAAACATTGGGAATCGAATGCATATCATACTTGGCATTAGGCATCGAGCATGGAATCAAAGGATTAACTCTCTCACCTAATGACTTTGGGCATATTGTGATCAAGCATTCTAAGATTTCTTGAGATCGTTTGGCATATAAGCATGCATGTCCAATTGCATTATCATGAGGTTTCTCTAGCTTATCCTCTTCAACAATCTCACGCAGACATTCTAGGCAATCCTTAAGGGATGAGAAGTATGTTTGAATAGCAAGTTTGTTGTTCCTTAGATGAGGAGGGACATATGTCACAGATAAAGCATATTTATTACAAGAGTGAACCTTTGATACAACATTCTCTTCATTGGTCATTGGCATTTTCCCTTTTACCTGACTCTTCAGATCCTCAATTTCCTTTTGCAATGAAGCTATTTGTTCGTTATTTTTGTTACGAGTGACTCTAATTGATTCAAATAACTCATTGAAATGACGTTTAACCTTTTCATTTTCTTCTAGAAAACTTTCGTTTTCCTTTTGTAAAGCATTTACTAGGTTTTGAAGATGAAACGTTTGAGAATTCTGAGAATCTAAAGGAGGAGGCATTTGGGAGCCTGTCATATTGTTCGTTTGACCCTTTAATTGAGAGATTTGGGCTTTCAACTTTCTGATTGTGTTGCACTGAGCTTGAATCTGTTCATCACGTTTGTTAATTTGAAAAACTGCATCAAACTCTGGAGCATCTGAAGATGTCTTGATATTTGAAGTTTTGACATTTTTTTTGAGATGTTGATATTTGAGTTGTAAGTTAAAATGCTCAACTTCTAGTTTAGAAAAATGTTTAACTAAATTGTTGTGATCATCCAGTTCAATTTTCTCGTTTAGTTTAGAATTAGTTTTTTCAAGCTCAATGACACGATCATGGGAGACTTTCAGGGCCACAGATAGTTCATGAAATTTGGAAGCATTAATAGAGCAATTTGAAGCAGTGAAAAAAATATCTTGAGCAACACATTCAGTAATAAGAGTCTCATTTAAGGTATGCAAGTTCTTCCTCTCAATCTCATTATATTTTAGTGCACACTCATAATCACTAACTTCAACTACCATTGCATCAAATTCCTTTTCCATTCCTTTGATATCAGTTTCTATCCCCTTTTTAAGACTCTCAAAGTGATCTTTCAGAAGTTTAAAGAAAGGCATGACCTCAGTTAAATAACATTCTTTCATTTGCTCAAAACCCCTTTATCCTTCCGTTATACCAGTGGGTGTGATCCTTTTCTTGCAAGTTTTCTCAAAATCAACAAATAGTTGAAATATAACATATTGGCTAATTAAGGTCTTGCTTTTAGTGGAAATTGTTCTAGGAACAAGATGCATTGGTGTATTAGGAGGATACACAGTCGCTCTAGGCATTTTCCATAGAGGAGGGTTTGTTTCAACAATATTTTCAGCTTTCTGCTTATCTAAATCCTTTTTCCAGAAAACTTGTTCGGGAGTCAACAATGTCTGAGGCTTAAACATGTTCAAGGAAATCCAGTTTTCCTTTTTGTAGTCATGGGGAGTGATAATTATTTTTTTCTCTTTGCATTTAGGATCATCTAATTTTTTGTTCATCCTTTCCCTAGTGACTTCATCTGATTTCTTATCTTCCTCAGTGCTCTCAACGCAACTAGGTTTCTGTCTAGGTTTAAGAATCTCATTGCCATCATAGATCACACTTTGAGATGCTTTTGCTATCTTTCCGTACTCAGGATTGGGTTTATCTATAATGGGAACACTATGCTTATCGCTTAGAACTCTATGTTTAGTGACCATGTGAGCAGTCTGAATGGTGTTACCTTGTATGTACAACTTGTTTTCAAGTTTGTTTTTCAAAGTTTTCAGATTAGAAAAATCTCTCAAGAGTTTTGATTCCTTTGCATTAAATTCTTGCTTAAGCATTTTCACATTTTCTTGAAGTTCTTGTTTTTGCTTAGCTGTTTTAGAAAGTTTTTCTTGCAAGGAATTTAATTCTTGTTTCAATACTTCTTCTCTAAAATTACTTTTTCTAATGACTGTACGCACTTGGTCATCCATTTCCTGCTCACGAGTGGTCAACTCAAATTTAGCACGTTGTTCATAAATAGCAACACGTTCTTTATAGGCATTTAGTTCAGAAATAACAGAATCATCAGGGGCACATGCAGTGTATTCATAAAAAACATGGTTATTGTTGACTGCAGAAGGTGCATCACTTGGTACACCTTCACTTTCACTTTGTTTCACGTATTGATCATATGGGATAATATCGATATTACCCATATTTTCAACATTTGATTCAATAGTTTCAGTTGATTGTACTTTGTCATGCATCTGTTGCACATCAGCATTATCGTATAGTTTTAATACCTCAGAGATGAGTTTGTCTTGGGATGGGCCAGCTAGTGGTGAAGAAGAGACCTTGGGAGAAACCATTGGAGAAATGCTAGCCATAAAAATTGTGTGTGACGTAGGTCCATCATCCACATCAGAGTCGTATGCATCACAATCAGCGACTTGAAAGGCATTCTGATAATTGTGACCTATCTCCTGAATAGGCTGCTCATCCACATCTGCATCATAGGTCTTGGCATTGCCCTCAGCAAGAAACATCAATTCCTCTTCATCCAAAGCAGCACCATTGTCCTGAGCTTGTACCAGCAGCATCTTATCTCTGAAGTAATCAGCATTCTGTGGACACTTTGGAGATGTGCAGTTCCTTGCAATGTGTCCCTCACCACCACAGTTGTAACATTTGATTGGCTTAGCTTGACCTTGGTTACCATTCCTTCCTCGATTCTAGTTGCCAACATAACCTCTACCAGCTCCACCTCTTCCATGATCATACTGTCTTTCCTGAACTGGTTGCACCACGATCCTTCCATCTTTAACAGTGGCTTGATTGTGTGGGTTAGATGCTGTTCTGAGGTTGTTGTTGGTTTGTGGGAGAGAATTCATGTTTTGACTAATCAAAAGAGCTAGTTGATTAATGAAGTTACCCACGTGTGCATCAGCATCAGCTTGTTTAAACATAGGATCAGGAATGAGTTTGTGATTACCATTACCCAAGGGTATGACTTGTGATGCTTTAGTTGTGATTCCGATGTTTGAGTAGAAGGCAGTTGAGTCATTAGACGAGCTTGTCTCTCCCTGGTTGGTTTTGAACTGATTGAGAATCAATTTTTCAAACATAGCATGTCTCTCATTCTGAAGAAGGAAGGCATAGAGTTGCTCATAGTTTGTATTCTTCAATCCTTTAGTGAGCTTCACAGCGGTGACAAACTTGTGCCATTCGGGATTCATGTTGTTCACAAATTTTGAGTTTAGCTGAATGTTAGGCATAGTCATTCTGATGTTCCTCATGTCATTCACTAACTTATGAAATCTCACATAGTACTCATAGACATTCTCATCTGGTTTCATCTTGAAGTGTTCAAATTCGTCATAGAGTTGGGATTCTCTGTCTTCCATAGTTAATTCTGAACCTGAGAGAAGCATCTTAACATTATCCCAAACTGCCTTTGCATCAGTGTTATGATTGATCAGCTTGTAGATGTCTTTAGGAAGACCTTGAAGAACAATGTTTGAAGCCCTGATATCTGCATCGAATCTCTTTTTCTCCTTATCATCAAGCTCATCATACATCTTAGGTCTGTCCATTCCGTAAACAGGAGTACCATCTTCATTAGTATCAAGTATGTCTCTAGTCGTCTCAACTCGATATGGTCCTTCATCAATGGATTTGAGAATGTTGACACCATTTTCCTTTCCAAGGCAGTACAATCTGATTCGTTGAGCCCAAGAATCGTAGTCAGTTCTGTCAAGCATGGGTGGACGAGTATCTGACCCAGCTGCTTGAACATCCTCTGCAACAGTGGAGATGATAGTAGGAATGTTGGTAGACATGTTAACAGATAATACGAGATTTTATAACTCTATGATTAAACCGAGAAATAGATTCTTTCACAGGATTTTACTAAATCAAGAGAAAACCGTAAACAATCACCCAAGTCGCTAGAAGATAATGCACCAAGTCGCTAACACTTAATTCGCTACACCACTAAGTCGCTAGAGTCCCAAGTCGCTAGACAAATGCAAGTCGCTAAGTAGTAACTCGCTAAGCCTCAAGTCGCTAGCAAAATTTTGGCAGCAATTCGCTACTCAAGTCGCTAAAGATACAAGTCGCTAAAGAGCAACTCGCTACAGACCAAGTCGCTACCACCAAGTCGCTACCCGTAGTGGAGAGTCCACTACTTGTACTGTAAATCGCTAGATCTAAGTCGCTAGGTCTAAAACTGTAACTTGCTACAAATTTGTAAAGCAAGTCGCTACGAAGAAAGTAATCCGTGAGTTAAGTCGCTAGCAAGAAAAAACCACATAAACATCACTTTTCAATCCAAAAACAACCCAACCAAGATGATTTAAGCTTACCCAATGAAAACCTACACACTTGTGATGATTCTAAACATAAAAGTACTAACAAAATCCAAACTTTAACACAAGAAATCAACCAAATGATGCAAAAACCACTAAACGTTTTCAAACTCAAAAACCACCTAAAAACCACTAGAAATCCAAAGATGTGCAGGATATGATCTAACCATGGCTCTTGATACCAATTGTTGGATATTAGTTTTCACATACACATCAAACCATAACACAAAGTGGCGTATAGATGGAATTCTAGAGAGAGAAAGTTAGAGGTTTAGGGAACTTAGTGAGAGAAAGTGAAAGATATTATTATAAGCTCCAACTCTCTACCTTGGGAGGTAGAGAGTATTTATAGTCTTACATAAATCGCCACACATCGGGCTGTGGATCAGGCATACAGTGGGTAAAGACCCGTCCGTCCTCCACGGTGTTACTTAACTAAATACTACTTAACATAAAAGAACTACGACTACGAGCTTTCTAACGATTACATATACTTGAGGTGTCCGACTCTTTAATACATGGAATTTCTAATTCCTAACAGTACGTTTCTTACATTTTTTTTTGTTTTTGGACGTTATTATACGTTTTGATACGTATGAAAACGAATGAAAACGTACAAAAATGTATGAAAACGGACGAAAACGTACAATACCGTAGAAAACGTACGGAAACGGAGAAAAACGTACGAAGGCGGAGAAAAACATATAAAACGGACGAGGATGGATGAAAAATACGTAAACGGATGAAAATATATTAAACAGATAAAAACGTATAAAAATGAACGAAATATAGGCAAATGGATGAAAACGTTCGACAACAGACGAAAATATACAAAAAAAGGTACAAAAATGGAGAAAAACGTACGAAAACAAAGAAAATGTACAAAAACGTACGTTCAGCTGAAAACGTAGAAAAACAGATGAAAACGTGGGAGAACAGATGAAAACGTACGAAAACGGAAAAAATAAATATACGTGTAGTTATTTATTAATTAATTAAAAAAATATAAATGACATGGAAATATAACCGGTCACATTGGTAATATTAGCACAAAACTAACAAGTACGTTAGTGAAGTAAGATAATAAAAAAGTAAGTGTTTCAAGTCGGACAAATTCGGAAAATACGTTGTTAAGTTATAGCTTTTACCCTTATGCTGCAGTAAAGTTAATTCTAGTTTTAGTACTTCAGTTGGTAGATCCACAAATCCAAGTTGTGGATCTGATACTTTTTTCGAGACCGATAATATAGCAATGGTAGTTGTAAATACTTAGTTTGTTAAAGTTCAATCATGATTATCCATTGTTGTCAAACAATTCGGATAATATCAAACTTGTGTGACTAATGAGTCTCGCCACCGTACCAACAAATGGGTTATTCATTATCAACATTACTTAAAAATTTATTTTTTTAAAGCTGAATATTAAACGTCACATTATCATGACAACCAAGTGAAAGAGAGTCTATAGCACTTATGAAAGAAATTACCAATTATGGCCAGATCTCACAACACTTATATTTACAACTACAGATTATACACAACATATTCACACTTGAAACAAATCACATTTTCCATACTTTGGACAAAAGATATTTGTGCAATGGGTCATATATTGCATTGGCTACAAAACACGGTTGCGTTTTATGCTGTGTGGCAGAAATTGTTACCCGAAATCATAAAGTCAAAAGCATATGAGTAGAAACCTGATATACAAACACACATCTAATCAACCCTGTTTGGTTCAAAGATAATATTTTTTTTAGAACGGCACCACACTTGAAATCCGACCCCCGAGTTACACCATCCAAACGGGTAGGCCTCGGGACCCGAACCACTAGAAGAGACCCGCGAAGGAAAACCTCTAAGCTCTAATCATGCTTCCTGCTTTTTTTTTTTAATTTTTTTTTATAACTATTGTCTATCGTTGGTTGCTACATATAACCAGTCGACTCTTGTGTTTCTTGTTTGGTTTCTGTCGATTGTTGGTTGCTCTATATAACCAGTCGACCTTGTATAAGGTTGTTGGGTTCTTGTCGACTGTTGGTATACTCCTTTTGCCAGTCGCCATCTTGTATGTTATAGATCCTTTTTGGTTTTTTTGTTGACTACCAAAGCAGTAAACGTGACTGTTATAGATCCCCCCCCCACAACCCCTCATCTTACTTTCCAACAAACTCATGGCTATCACAAACCTTAATAATCTCATTCTCGTTAAATTGGACGTTGATGAGATGAATTACTCATCTTGGGTTTATTTTTTCCTCAATCTTTGTAGAGGAAATTCCCTTTTGGATCACCTCTTTGGCAAGGATGAAGAGGAAGCATCAACGAGTACTAAGTCACCCCCTGATGCAGAATGGCTCAAAATTGACATCATCATACTCTCTTGGATCTTTGTTACCGTGTCCAAAACTCTTCAACAAAGACTTGTTGTTGAGAATCCTCAAACGGCTAAGCAAGCATGGGACATACTAGCCGATATCTTCAATGATAACAAGCGTACACGGTCCATTGCTTTGAAGGCGGAACTACGTTCCATCAAACTTGGGGACATGACCATTGATGCATACTTCTGAAAGATTGAATCCATTGCAACCATTTTAACTAGTCTTGGGTCGCCTATGAACTCCGATGATGTGGTAAAATTTGCTCTTGAAGGCTTACCCACACGGTATGACAACATATCCACCATCATTGCTGATCGCGAGCCCTTTCCCGACCTCAAAACCGTTCGGTCTATGCTCACTACGGAAGAGATGCGTTTGAAAATGCGGGGACAAGACACCTTTGTTGATACTTCATCATCCTCACCGATGGATTTATTGGCTAGTTCAAGCTCCAATGCACATCGCTCGCCTTCCTCCACGGATAAAGTTTATAAACCGTGTTTTAACTTTAATAAGGGATCGTGCCGCTTTGGTGTTTCATGCAAGTTTTTACATAATGGGGTGCACGGCCTCGCTACTAATACACCTAGCTTAAGTGCTCTCTCTACCTCATCTTTCAGCCAAACTGAGGTACAAACGCTTCAATCTCTTCTAGCAAAACTTGGGTGTCAAGGAACAACTTCCTCTACTGTTAATACGGGGCTCCTAGCTAAACCACAACCAGTAGCTTATTATACTGGGCCACCCACATATGCAACCCATCAAAATCCCCCACCCGGTTTTTCTTATCCCATGGTCCATCACAACCCACAGTCAACCTACTCGTTTGGACCAGGCCAAAATTACCAGTCCACATACCCGGGTCAGAATCATACTGCGACAGGTCACTTTTTTCTAGGGGGTCAGCTCAGTTCTGCAGGTTCACATGCTGTTCAATTTTGACTGGGGGTCAGCTGGGTGTGACAGACTATCAGGCGGGTCAAATGGGTCTTGGGGGTTCATCTAATCTGACAGCTCAGGCGGCTGGTCCTCCACATGCTGCTGGTCAACAGTTTAGTCAATGGCAGCAATCTGTGGGTTCTATGCTTGGTTCGGGTCAACTACTGGGTCAAGAAACACAATTACTACATGCTTTTACCACTACTACTCTTCCGGACCCGGCTCTCGGTAATTGGAATATGGATACAGGTGCGACCTCTCATTTAAATGATTCAGTCAATAATTTAAGTGATATTTTTAATTCTTGTATTTACTCATCTGTTGTTGTTGGTGATGGGCATTTTATTCTCGTTACCAACTCTGGTCATAGTATTTTGCCCACGTCCTTTCGCCCTCTTCATTTAAACAATATTCTCATTACTCCTAATATTGTCAAAAATTTGATTTCTGTTCGACAATTTGTTTGTGACAATTCTAGTACTGTTGAGTTTGATCCTTTGGTTTTTCTGTCAAAGACTTCCACACTCGTCGAGTGCTGCTCCGCTGTGATAGCACTGGCGATTTGTATCTCGTTACGAAGCCCTCTCCAATTCCTCAAGCTTATCTCACAAGTCAGTATGCGTAGCATCAGCGACTTGGACATCCAGGAAGTGAAGTGCTGCGTCATGTCATTTCAAATAATTCTATTGCGTGTAATAAAGAGAAGTCTCCTGTGCTTTGTCATGCCTGCCAGCTTGGCAATCACGTGTGACTTCCGTTTGTTAGTTCTCCTACTATTGTTCAGTCTTTTTGGACTTCCCCAATTCCGAGTTTGTCCAGTTTTAAATATTATGTATTGTTTCTGGATCATTATTCTCAATTTGTTTGGGTTTATCCGTTAGTTCACAAGTATGATGTTCTGTCTAAATTTATTTTGTTTCGTAATTTAGTTAAAACTCAATTTAACAGTGACATAAAATCCTTTCAGTGTGATCATGGTGGTGAATTTGACAACCACGCGTTTTATAACCTTTTTTCCAATAGTGGTATTCAATTCCGTTTTTCATGCTCTCGTACATCACAACAAAATGGAAAATCTGAACGCATGATTCGTACTATAAATAACCTTATCATAACCCTATTATTTTAGGCTCATTTACCCCCTAATTACTGGACTGAAACCCTCAATATGGCAGTTTACTTATTAAATATCTTACCATCCTATGCCATCAACAATGATGTTCCCTTTACACGTTTTTTGGTACCACACCTGATTACAGTCTTTTACGTGTTTTTGGTTTCCTTTCTTACCCTCACCTAGATACTGAACACAAACTTGAACCACGTGTAACCCCCTCCATATATTTGGGACATGTCTCTCATCACCGGGGTTATCGCTGTCTTGACCTTAATGCAAATAAAATTATCATTTCTCGCCATGTTACATTTGATGAGACGACCTTTCCATTTGGCTCCATGACACCAAATGCACCTCCCTCATATGATTTTTTGGAGGACTCCTCAAATGTTATTTCAAATATCATTCATATGTCACCCACCACCACTACTACTGTACCAACTACGTTACCTCAAACAAACACCCATATTGTTCACACTCCTGATATCATCACCCCATATCCAAACAAATGAGCCCACTTCCCCATCCACTGGCCCACATTCTCCGACTCCACCACATAATCAAACCACAATTCCAGTGGATCTTCCTAGTCCCACACCCACACTCGATGCTAGCCCAATTAACCAACCATCAACACCTACAACTGCAAACCCAAACCCAGTTTCGGTTCATCCCATGGTCACACGTTTTCATTTTGGGACTAATCGTCCCACTCAGCATTTCGGTTTTCATGTGTCATCTATCTCTCCTTTACCGAAGTCCTATACTGCTGCGTTTCATAATCCCAATTGGCTAACTGCTATGACCGATGAGTATGATGCACTTATTAAAAATAAAACTTGGATTCTTGTACCTCGTCGCCCGACTGCTAATATTGTTCGATGTATGTGGTTATTTCGCCATAAGTTTTTGGCTGATGGCACCCTTAGTCGTTACAAGGCTTGCCTTGTAGCGAATGGCAGGACGCAAATTGAGGGCATTGATGTTGATGAGACGTTTAGCCCTGTTGTTAAACATGGTACTATTCGGACGGTTCTTAGTTTAGCTCTTTCTCAACACTGGCCGGTTCATCAGCTAGATGTTAAGAATGCCTTTCTTTATGGTGATTTAGCTGAGACAGTTTATATGCATCAGCCACCTGGGTTTCGGGATCCTGCTCTGCCAGATCATGTTTATCTCTTACAGAGGTCTCTTTATGGTCTTAAACAAGCACCCCGGGTTTGGTTTCATTGGTTTGCTGCTTACATTACACGGGTTGGATTTAGTCCCAGTCGTTGTGACTCCTCCTTATTTATTTACAGACAGGGGACGGACACTGCTTACTTGTTACTATATGTTGATGATATTGTTCTCACCTCTTCCTCTGAGTTGTTGTTACAGCAGATCATTGCCTCCCTTCATCAGGAGTTCTCCATGATGGATCTGGATTCTTTTAATTATTTTTTGGGCATCTCAGTTACACGTGATTCTACAGGGATGTTCTTATCTCAGCGTAAGTACGCTACTGAGATCCTAGAGCGAGCTCACATGGCTGGTTGCAATCCCAGTCGGACTCCTGTTGATACTGAGTCTAAACTGGGTGATGATGGTGATTCGGTGTCTGATTCCACCTTATATCGGAGTCTTGCGGGGTCTCTTCAGTATCTGACATTTACTCGCCTTGATATTTCTTATGCTGTTCAGCAGGTTTGTCTTCATATGCACAATCCGAGGGATGCTCATTTCTCGGCTCTTAAAGGGATTTTGAGGTATGTTTGAGGTACGTTGGATTACGGATTACATTTATATTCCTCCTATCCATCCTCATTGGTTGCGTATTCGGATGCTGACTAGGCTGGTTGCCCATCTACTCGGAGATCCACTTCTTGTTATTGTGTGTTTCTTGGCAATAACTTGCTATCATGGTCATCTAGCGTCAACCAACGATTTCTTGTTCCAGTGCTGAAGCCGAGTATCGTGGGGTTGCCAATGCTGTTGCAGAGACTTGTTGGTTACGAAATCTTCTTCGTGAGCTGCATACACCGGTGTCTTTGGCTACTCTTGTTTACTGTGACAATGTCAGTGCTGTCTATATGTCTTCTAATCTAGTTCAGCATCAACGTACGAAGCATATATAGATTGACATTCATTTTGTTCGAGATTTGGTAGCTGCAGGTCAGGTCCGAGTTCTTCATGTTCCTTCGAGATATCAGTATGCGGACATTTTTACTAAAGGCTTGCCTGCAACTTTATTTGAGGAATTTCGTTCTAGCTTGAGTGTCCGGTGCCCTCCCGCTCATGCTTAGGGGGAGTGTTAATCGATATGTAGGCCCATTAGTATTTTAGTTAGGCTTTAGCCCATGTATCTCTAGGGTTGTACCCCTATATGTATTTTCAGTTATTGTAATGATCAGGCATGGAATTCAAAACGAATACAAAACGTTAAACATAAACAGTTCTAGAACCTAAAATACCATATTTGTAAAATTAAAAAACATCAAATATATTAAATTCATATTAAAGTTATTCCGTCATATTAATTGCATTCAAATAAGAATATATAAAGATTAACAAAAAATATTTGTTCTACATTTTTAAGTTACGACCACATTAAACAATTTTTCACACATATATATTTAACGAATGTTTATATTGAGAACAAAAAATTCGTTATACAATAAAAGTAGTGCAATAATATCATCAAATCTTTTACAATTATTTCAATATTTAGTTAAGAACCTTCTTGTATATTATACACGGTCCGATTCAGTTCGTTTAACCTTGGATACCTAAAAATAAAAACTGAAATCGAACTCTGATAAGCGGGGTTTTTTGAGTTTTGGTTTCTTTGTTTTGGGTTTTTATGGTTTCGGATCGAGTGTTTCAGCTTGGTTTGTCAGTTTCTCAAGCTTTTTAAATACCCTTACACTACAGTATACAACTAGTTAAACATGTTATATACTAGTTAAACCATGTTAATAGAGATTGGATCCTTTAAAAAGTTGATCTCGAGAGAAAAGTGAGAGAAGTGATCTCAACCGTTAGATCACCCCTCTTCCCCTCCTTTTTTTACCACTGAACTACAGGGACCTGATTGTAACTTCCTTTATTCTTTAAGAGAGTATTTTGTAAATTTGCACCTTTCATATATAATGCCTAATTTTCTCTCATTTTATCTTTTTCTTCTTTCTATCATTTCACGCACCAATATATTTTCTCTCATTTTCTCTTATTCATCTTTCAGTTCCAGATTTTTCTAATCGAAGATTAACGAAATCAATTTCAGAAACAATCACTCGAAGTGTTAATCGTACACATATATATTTGTTATATGTGTCATAAATCACCGATCAAAGTAAGTTTTTAAACATTTTCAATTCACTACAAGAAAAGTGGCTTTTTAGGACCCCCATAAGCGTCATAAAATGGTACTTTTTAGGACCTTTCATTTAATAGGACCAAGGATGAAAGCGTTTCATGTAAGGCGGTTGTAATAGGTCCAAAGCGTCTTAACCCTTATGAAACCAATTTTATGGTCGTATTATATGTCTATGAACAACACAAATAGCGTCCTAATAAAACCATATTAGGACACTTTTATAATGTTTTAACATGTGATTACCTACTTTTAATCTTTTGAGACACATAAAAACGTCCTTAAAAGTATTGTTAGGACGCTTATGATGTAACATCATAGCTATTTTAGCAACCAAGAAAAGGGTACTAATAACTCAAATAAGATTATGATACCAATTTTATGGTCGCATTTTAGGTCTATAAACAACACAAATAACGTCCTAATAAAAACATATTAGGACACTTTTCCAATGTTCTAACATGTGGTAAACTACTTTTAATCTTTTGATACACATACAAGCGTCCTTTAATGTTAATTCTTAGGACGGTTATCATATACCATTATAGTTACTTTAACACCAAGAAAAGGGTCCTAATATCCCAAATATGATTATGAAACCAAATTTATGGTCGCATAATATGTCTATGAACAACCAAATAACGTCCTAATAACAACATATTAGGACACTTTTACAATGTTGTAAAACGTTGTTACCTAATTTTAATCTTTTGATACATATACAAGCGTACTTAAAAGATAATTGTTAGGACGCTTATCATATAACATTATAGCTATTTTAGCACCAAGAAAAGGGTTCTAATATCTCAAAGAAGATTATGAAACCAATTTTTTGGTCGTACAAAATGTCTATTAACAACCTAAATAACGTCCCAATAACAACATATTAGGACACTTTTACAATGTTAAGTTAATTGTTAGGATGGTTAATAAGTTTAATAGGACAATTTCAAAGTCCGGACAAGTCATATGATAGGACGCTATTTTCACCATGCACACTCTATTATTACGATATGAATAAAAACATCAACTAAATATTAAATGAATAAAACAAAATGGTATTTCAAATTAGCAATTGTCATAACAAAATCACTAAACATAAATACGGTAGACAGAATCTAACATAAAGTCTGTTAACATTAAACAATACATTAACGCAACAAGAAGCTTAGTCCGTGGTCATCATGCATCATCTCTCTCAATCCTCACGGACCACCTACAAATAAACACCCATGTATAAGCATTAAGCTCCATGTTAGTAAAATTATTGGTATCACAAGATTAACAAAGACATACCGAGATAAAGGGACCCACTCCTCGAACTTGGATTTAAAATATCAACCACCATGTCTCTAACCTGCTCCTACCACACTCCATTTACAAGTTCATGGTTGTTTTTCTCTACTTCACAACCACTCTGGGATACTCAATAAACGGTGTTAACTTCTGACACAACCACGTTGGTATCGTACCGGAACAGGGAAATAGAGCCATACAGAAACAATTAGAACACTATGGTTATTAAAATGATTGTACCTCGAATTACGAATATGTACCCACAAATAAACATCCACCAGGCACTCCTAACTCTCTCTACTACGTACTACTGGTGCCTGATTCGAAGAACAACGCAATTACATAACAAATTACAATTGTCTGAAATACAATCTAAGACAGATGGCATAAATACAAATCACTAAAACAATACTGTTAACGATTAAACTTTATGGTAAAACAAAATAAGTAAATTATAAATCAACTACAAAAATAAGTATAGCATTATTATCTCACACGTACCACTTTTATCGCAGGATAGTATACTGAACAGGCCTGAAACTTTAACAGGATAATTTGAATAATTGGTAGGATTGTTAATTGAATTGTAACATTTTCACAGGATTATACAAC